>NNCF01126028.1:975069-1004990 GCA_002313205.1 Laupala kohalensis | reverse complement strand
CCATCCTGGCCCGGGTTTTTCTCCGTTTTTCCTTCTGGTAGAGGCGGATTTATCATACAGGTTCTCTAGGCTTTGTCTAGGGGCGTGTTTATTGTAACAATAAATCGTGAATTTAGTGATATTTCAATTCTTATGATTTTTAAACACTATACTCAGAATAATCTATAGTTTGATAATTACTTCTACATGTAATTTTTTGCTTAAAATTACAAACATATTGACATTCTATTAGTATTTAACTCGCAGCTAACTTTTTATCTTAGCTAGGAATGTTTCTGAAATTTTTGAATCCGCCTCTGCCTTAGCGCCCTTGATCGGAATTGATGGGATGGTCCCTTGCTTGCTTCCGGAGAGTAAATTAGTTTTTTTCCCTCCACGTGGTCATACGAAGTTTGTACTGTTTTTTGACAATAAATTTATTATTATGTAGTAAGGTACGTCTACACAGGTATGTATAATTACATACTTATAATAGTACGAATATATATGCATTCACAGAGTAGACCAACTCTCTTAGGAATACGTGCTAAGACAAGTTAGTTTTCACTATGAGTTGCAGTACTACAGTTCTGATACTGTAAAATTTAAAAGAATGGAACAGCCTTAAATACAGGAAACGTATAACTTTACTTATTTCACTCGGTTCTTCTATATTATATTTCCTTCCCACAAGTTGCGAACATTTCTTTATTTTCAGTCGATATGGTAATATTCAGTGGATCTCATTCATATTTTTTAGTATCTAGTCCATTGTAAAGTAAGTATGTTGTTGGTATTGTAATAACTTAGTAAACCTGCACCCCCCCCCCCGAGTGTTTACAAAAGATCTATCATGATAATAAATTTTGTTGTCAAAAACGCAGTATGAACTGCGTATGACCACGTGGAGAACAATAAACTAATTTACTCTCCAGAAGCAAGCTAGGGACCATCCCATCAATCCCGATCAAGGGCCCTAAGGCAGAGGCAGATTTTACATTTCAGCACACTCCTAAGAATAAAAATAGTTCGATACATGTTATTATATTAACATAATACCAACAAATTTGTATTTAATAAAGCACAAAAAAGTGATTTCAGAAGTACGCATTATTAACAAGCTATAGAGTATTCGGAAAACATTGTTTATGAATCGTAAGTATTAAAATAACACTAATTCGAGATTTATTATTTCAATAGACGCCGCCCCTAGACAAGAACCTAGGAATCCTGCATAAAAAATTTCCGCATCTAACTTACAGAAAATCGGAGAAAAAAACCGGACAAAAATAATATAAAAATATAGTATGCGACGTGAAGCGTATTATTTTACATAGAAATCGTACGAAATAGGCATCACCACCGAAAAACCCAACCGAAAGAAACCGTGTTCACTCCAATCAGAAAACTGCTCTGAATGGTGCCCGGAATCCAATTCTTCAGCTCCCTCCTTATATCCTTCTTTCACGTGCTTTTTTTATTTTATTGCGTCATCCCTCTCGCGCAGAAGCCGGTAATAAATTTAAAGGTGTCTCCTTTTTAAGCCCCATTTTAGGAAGAACAATGCGCGGCTACTTTTTGGTCGTGCGCCGTTGCCCGGCAGCAGCAGCAGCAGCCTCAACGAGAGCGCTGCGTTGGGGAGAGGCGACTGACACGCTGTGAAGCGGCGTGTGCGAGAACTTCACTCCAGTTTCCTTATACGGTCGAGATCTGGCCGCCGTGTGGCGTCGCAGTCGTCGAGTGGCGTCGTTCTGTGCGCGAATGGTGAAGGACGAGGGTTGAAGGGGCGATCAGAACGACAAGGGCCATGGGTTAAGGTGTTATATCCGTCTTAAATACCTCGTTTAGGCTTAAGTACCCCCGAAAAATGTTTCAAATGATAGTTTGAACCATTCTCTACCCAGTGGCGATGAATTTTCAAACCTTTACATCGCAAAATTTTGAATTATTTGACTTTAAATTACTATGGACTTATACGTAGAAACTTTCTCGGACTTATGCTTTTTTTTTTGATACTCTGGCAAAAGAATAGGTTTAACTTAGCGAAAAAAAACATACTAAAACATAGCAAATGGAAATAGGAACGCAACGACGTTAAGATTTTCACACCTTACAATTTACGAGATTTTGGTGAATTATCTGCGGAAAATACTGTTCTAAGGGAAATTGCAATCGCGTTCCGAGACTAACAATGCGACCCTTGTCAAAGAGAGAGTCAAACGACACTATAAATTTATTATTAAGTTTTAAAATCACAAAAGAATTGTTCTTGTCCAATGGTAAATATCAGTAGAATGAATTATTAATTAACAAGAAGTACTTTGGCGAATATTTCCAAGTTTCGTGAATAGTTGGAAACTTGACTGTAGTCAACGCGGATATAATACCTTAAAGATAGGAGTATGAATCAAAAACAAAAAGCTACAAGGGTAATAAAAATTATGTATGAAAAATAGACAAACAATAAGAGGAGATGGTTCAAATTAAACAAATATGTCATATAATTTTTAACAAACATGAAATTTCAACAAATAAATAGAAAAGAAAAATAGATGAAGCAGGGTGCATATATGGAAAAGGTGACGAATACCATGGAGGAGTACGAACTGTATGGAGAAGAAGGAACTACACAAAATGGAGAGCAAAGGAAAATTTAAGATGGATAGAGATGTGTTGAAGAGAACAGAGAATACGTGACGTAGGGCAATTTAGAGACGCAATAATGCAAGATGACAGACGTTGAAACAAAAATAACAGCAGAGACGCAGCCATGATGAAATTGAAGATGGACGAAAACATTTTATGAATGAAGCCTTGTAATGTCTGTGTTAATGGGCAAGATGGTCATGTAACCATAGTCGAAATAAATTGAAAAAATAACAAACAGAAAATACATAATGAAATTAAGAGGCATTCTTTCCTAATACTTTTCCTCATAATCACTAAATGTTTTGGGTATTTATCTGAAAGCATAACCAATTTGTTTAACCCGGCCTGGTAGAAATAATTTCCTTGCCCATTAAGTCAGTTCATGGCAGCATTTTTATCATAAATGTCAGAAGAGAATCTTGTTTCAGATAAGTGTTCCTTCAATTTCGGAAAAAGAAATAGTCACTAGGTGCAAAAATTGTTGCTCATTGCTCCTTCAACATAAACTTTGACAGTCAATTTCTGATGCGGACACATTATTTGCCCATGAGAAATGAATTACTGCTCGCGTTCCCAAGCGAGATTTTCTTGCCATTCCAATAGCTCTGCGACTTTACACTATCTGCCCGCGCAACCGAAGTAAAGCGAAAAATATTCCTTCCACGATAATTAATTTTCAACTACTGTTGCATATGTATCCTTTTCTTGGGAACCACCTACGTCGTATGAGTGACCTGGTGAATGTTTTTGAACATCCTGAAAAGGAAACAACAAACTAATATCTTTCAACTCGTTCAATAAAATTTGGAACTTCCTGTGCTATTTAAATAAAACTATCTTGATGTTGCACTGGTTCTTATGAATAGTACCTCTGATGGGACAGTTTTTAAATAAATTCACAAGTAATTTCTGATAGAATATGTATTATAAAACTTTTATAAGTGACACAAATTTTATATACGAAATAGTAGTATAAAATGTATGTCTAAGCAAGAAAGCTATTCAACAAAAATTCTAGCGAAAGATCTTATGCCAAACTAGAGACAATTCTTCACATACATCGTTTCAATTTAAACAGTATAATAAATGATTCGCTGTTTAAAATTATAGTTCATTAATTACTGCTATAATTACCATTTTAATACAAATAAAGGAGAAAACATTATGGAATATTTCATGACTGGTTATAAGATTGGCAAGCTCCTGGCATTCTCATACACGACTTAATGACACGAAGTTTGCAACTCATATTCCATGCAGCTTAGGTGAAGTGTTGGTTGAGGAATATACAGATTTCTGACGTATATGATATTTATTGATTCACTTCTACAATAATATCCCGTAATTGTTTCCATATTACCCTATTTATTCCCTATGTTTGTTGACAATAGAGAAATATATTTTTATAGATGATGAAAGACTAATTTCATTCTACCTTATAAAAAATGTCTATAAAACCTGCCTATCAAATTATTTAACAAAGAACATTTTCCTTACAAAATAAATCATTTCTAAGTTTAAAAAGTTAAATAATGTAATATAATATTTATGGTAAATAAAACGGTTTTGATTACTTTAATGTGTAAGCATGGACTGTCTTTCGAGAAAATTCCATGCTTATCATTGAATTATGATTGAAATAACTTAGTAATGAATGTCATGAAAATGACTTAGTTATAGGTAGAAATATTACAACTTTATAAAACTTAAAAAATACATAACTCTATTATACGAACATTTATTTAATGTTTTAGTACGCGCAGTACATCAGTTTTATACTCTAAATCTCTACTTGTAACTTGATACTTTTGTTTAAACCTTCATAAATTTATTTAAGGACCTTTCTGTCGGTCTCTATTCAGAAAACGGACACTATCTAGAAAAGAAATACAGCAGCTTAATGACAGTTCTATTGTTGCCAATTGCTCTAAAAATTATTGCTACGGACAATCTTTATGATAAAATACGCATTGACCAAACAACAAAATAACATAAACAGTATTTTCTTTGAAAGAGAAATATATGTTTGCTTGTTTTTATCTCGACGGAAAGCATAGTAAACGTTTGCTTTACACTCGACGCGAAAGAAAATCCAAGCTAATTTGCAATGTTTCGTAACTGAGCCTGTTCAGATTCCTACAATCCGAAATTCCAAACACATTCCACTCTAAATAAACTGAATGTTCCTAGCATATATGAGAAAATTTAACTCAAGAAATAAATGAAGGGAAACACACTGTCAATTAATTTATTGTGCATTAGTCGCAGTAAATTACTTTATTTTCCTCAACATGGTCATAGGCAGTTTGTAACAGCTCTCTTGACAATAAATTCTTAATTTATTTATGTAATTATTGTCAGTCTAACTGGTTTGATGTTGGTGCAGAGCTTGTACTCAAGGTAGCCAACGCTTTTACTTCGCCATCGTCCATAAGAGTAAAAATATTTGTACCTCGAGTTATGTTGGCAGGACATTCGAATGTCTGAAAACTTAAATCCATCGCCAACCTCGGACACCAATTCACGTGCTCTTGTGCCTCTATTCTGTTCTTTCAGCATCGAGCGTGTGGAATGAATACTACCTTGTGTCAGTTTGTTGCGCTATTAACTTGTATTTCTTTACAGCAAATAGTCGCTTTTTTTGACAACTACTTGGACATAACTTTAATTTGTAGAAGTTGGCAATTTGTAGAAGTTAGACAGCTACATTGCACAATTTTCGGCAAAGTTACATGACGTGGAGTATAAATATCTCATCCATGACAATCGAGAGAGGAAAAGTTATTTAAACGTGTTGTTTTGAATATTCTATACTCCAATGATTATATCATCCAACCATCACGTACACACTGTGTCGATGTAAATACTAGCGAATCGTTGACCAGTTGAGAAACCAGTTGACTCTCGCACCTGCTGCAACCGCTTCAAACTATTTACACGCGTCTCACCTTCACCTCGACGTTGCCAGCACTAACGTCACTGTCACAGAACTTTTCACTTCTGTTATCGCAAGATAATTAGATTCATTTTTCTTCGTAATTTGATGTAGATTGCAAAATTAGCATTGAAATGACAATAAAATTGTAATATTATTGTCGTTTCTCGGACTATTAAGCCGTGGTCCACTGCTATTTCGTCTAGACGTTTCGGCGGCTACTGCGGCTTCCATCTTCAGTAGGGGCTTAATAGCCCGAAAAACGACAATAATATTAATGACACCGGCCGTGAAAGCTTACATTTAATAAAATTGTAAATAAAAGAATACAAATTTCCTTCTTGGATCCAGTTGGTGGTCAAGAGTTCAAGGTAGTACTAGCGCAGGCAGAATTAAAATAACTGAAATTGGCATAAATAAACAGAGTAATATGTATTTATTGTGATTCCAACTTCAAAAACATACATCACCAGCCATTTAAATGAAATAATTGCAGTTTAAATGGTGTAATACATTGCATCTTATGGAGGAAAAACAAAAAAGCAACTTTTAAATCACGAAAGTGATGGAAGCTTATTTTGGTTTGTAGAAAATTTTCCATAGTATTTTTTACATCATATTTTTATAGGTCACCGGACATTTGAGAAAAATATTTCAGTTTTTCCGAAGTGAGATGCACAAATCAAACAATTGTTGCGCTCGGTCGCCATGTTTGTACACGCTGTTATGTATTTGAAGCGAGTCAAGAGAGTTCCTGAATATTGATTGTACTGTGGTATTAACTAATAGATACAAATTAAATCATGTTTTTTATTATAATTTTCATTGTTGTGTTTTAAAATAATTAGAATCATAAAAATAAAGAAAACAATTATACATCTCAGTGATTTGACTAACTTGGAGTGTTAGTCCCTCCTTGACACCGGAAAGGCGGAGTGGTGTGCTCAATGAGGGTGGAGGGAGTTCAAGGTTGTGTTCTAAGCTGTGAACAGCCACTTTCGTTTGCGAGCAAAGTCTTTGGACTAAGATTTTGATGACCTCATGAAGGAGTGAGTTTATAGGCTACTTTTCAGGCCCTCGCACCCCATAACACAAAGAAACAAACCAAATATTATTTTCTAGGGAATGTGATTTCGTAATTCCTATTATTTATTTACAAAACTTCAGGAGTACAGAGAAAAGATTTGTAGTGCGAGTTGGATCGATGAGAAATTCTGAAATTTCGTTTGAAATTATGATTCGAAGGTGTAGATAAATTTTTGGCTCTATTGGAATTTTCCATAAGTTGAATGATTATTTCGACTGGGCTATTTTTATGGGTAAATGGACTTTATGGATAAATCCAGATGGTGCGTAAGACCTAAGGCGGATGTTTTTACAGTTAGAGGAAAGTGGGGAAATTGTACCCACCTAAGGAAAAAATTACTGCTTGTTCTCTTCGGATAAGAAAAGAAAATACATAATAATCTTTTTACGAATATCATTATTTGCATTATCCACAAATATGATTTCTTTCGGGCTTTCTTCTCAAACATGTTTTCTTCCTTCAATATGACAACTGATATCGTCACTATGACCATTCTTATGCCAGTTTCTCACCTTGATTATAGATTCCATAATATGATAATATAAGCTAAGTTATCATAGCCAACATACGGAAGAAAAGTAGTTTTACATCTTGTTTCCTGAAATTAGGTATGTTATATAAACTTGTTCATTGGAGCTTGCATAAATTTATATTTGGGTATCACTATACAAAGTACCAGGAGCCTATATTTACCAACAAGTGATTATTAAACTTACGAGGAAGTGAATTACTAGGAAATATGAGAAACACAACATTATTTTGATTTATCTTGAGTACGATGGCAGAAAAAACAAGAAGTAAAACGTCTATATACAAGAATCACGTTAGTCACTATATTCACACATCGAAGTAACCTCGATCAAAGAGTGTTTATTGAGTCTAGATCTGCAGAATTTGGCCATGTACATTTACCCAAATTGATACCTGGAAGGTCGCGCTCCCACCTTGACACTGAAAAGTTTTCTCTTTTCCTATCTGAACGAAATTCAATTATTAGGCTCCAGCAAAAAGAAAGCTTGCTTTCACCCTAGCCTTAGGTCAATAATTTTGCTGTAACAACTAATTGAAAACCTGTAGGTATCATTTCATAGCATTTACAAACTATATTTTGCAGCTAGTTTTAGAACTGAGGGAAGAAGAGTTTCTCTTAAAACACAAGTGCAATATGTTAATTGGAATAAGTATCGTTATTGTAACATCGACAAGTCATTCAAAATAAAATATATGACTTTCTCTCTTTCTTCCCTGAAATATTCCAGGATTGACAACCCTTTACTATTTCAAGTTCTGGTATTCCTGCGCCTTTTTTAATTTTTTCCTAAATTTTTTTCAAATTCGGGTATGGTATTTAATGGGAATGCAGTTAATTTTACGACTATTTGTTATAGAATAATAGTTGATGGAATTAAAAGAGGAATACCTGGGTACACACTGAGTTATTAATAATAAGATTAATAATTACCGATATATTGACGTTTTTCTGAATAGACAGCGCACAGCGCACGCAATGTGTTTTCAACTCCCCTCCCCCTCTCCTTCCAGTGAATCCGGTTACATGCATTCCCCTATCCTAAAGAACCCCCCAAACACTCAAGTCGTCTTAGAGAAATCAAAAGTCAAACTACCCCACAACAGGCCCCGAAGGTCTATGGGGTTCGNCACATCTAGATGTGTATAAGAGACAGGTGTAGAGCTCCACAATTATTTGACCTCGGTACTAGAACGAGATGTGGTCAGTATCTCGCTCCAACCGGTCTGACCCCAGTACACATTTTTGCAGTCAGTCAGCGGTTGAGATGTTTAGGTGTGATGAAAATCCCCACGTCACCGGGATTTGAACCCCAGTCATCCTGCCAGCAGCGCAGTGCTCTACCCACTGAGCCACGCTGACTTCTCTTAGAGACATTACTGGTGAGAAAATACTCTTTACATATTTCTCAACTTGTGTCGTGTTTTCGGGAAACAGTTGTTTACCACTATTTGTTGAATAACGTTGTGTAGAGAAAAAATTGGCATGATTAACATTTCTGCGAAATTAATAGTTACTGAGATATTGTCACTGACGATTTACTAGAAAGGCGCAGCACGTGCAGCGTATATTCTACGCCCTCCCTTTCTTCACAGTCCTCTATTTTGAAGCGTAGCAAGTATGCTCGAAATGTTCCTTGTCCAGTCGGGCACTCATACATTATTCGTGGTGGGTTGAATCACTTTCGGTTTTTGTTACATCCTTGATATAATGGGAAGAGAAACACCAAACCATAATTTATGGTATTGCCTGCGTTATGCCCCAGAGAGTGCGAAATTCCTGCGGGAGTTTGGATGTGTAATACTAAATATGAAAGAACGTCTATTTATCGAGACGAAGATCACATACCACATATTTGAAAACTTCGAGTCGTATAGGACGACTATGATAGGAGATAGACCCGCCTTCACTCTGGCTAGGAACGGGTAACGCCTCTATACCGCCAGAGAGGTGCAGCATAGAGTGTTAAAATGAAGGGAAATATAGTGTGAGAACCTTATTTTGCGAAAGCAAAAAAGAGACTGGATTGTCAAGAGAAATCAATTTTAAAAATTAACCCTCTCTCTAACCCCTTAAGTTACCCTCATTGACGCCGGCAACATGTAATTTACTACCCTGAAAACCAAAACTGCGGTACGGAATTTTTTAATACTCAAGTCGTTTGAGCTCCCAAGTATCTGCTTTCGGGTGGAGCTAGTCAGTTCCTTTGTTGCATAAGTTTCCTTTCGCTAATCTGTGCGAATAGACAAGTGTAACGTATCTATCTGGTTCTAATGTTTCGCTACCACCACTTCTCTTACTCAGAGGGAATAAAAATCAGATTTCAAGAATAATATCTCTTTACTTGAAATATAGAAAAAATGACAATTAACGTAAACATATACAAATGGTTAGACATTGAAGAATATTTAGCTATCACAAGATTTTTTTGTGAGAGACACTCTCCCAACCGTTAACTATCTCAAAGTCCCTGCAGAGAAAACTCATTCCGCTGCCACATGACGTTTCCGTGTCCCCTTCTCGACGAATGGCGAAATGGTCCCGCGCTGCTGTTTTCCGCGGCTTTTATCAGTTAGGGAGGGGGACGCTTTCTGTCGACCCCGCCTTCGCTGCCCACTCCCATGGTCATGCCTGCGGAGAGGTCAGCCCCCCCGTGCAGGTGTCCACATATTCCCGAACTCTTCATGTTCACAATGACATTTTTGATGAGTTCCGGTTTCCCTCTGCCCTTCAAGGATAGTTTATTCACTGACTCTTTGCTGGATGGGTCCCCCACCCCTCAAGGGTAGTTTATCCATTGACCCTCCGCTGGGCATTGTCTGATGTTGGTCCGTTTGTTTTACCCAGCATGTGCAAGATGTTACAGTACAAGTCAAGGAAAAACTTAATATCAGTTGCCCATGAATTACTGGGACCGTCCTACGGAATCAAAGTCTTCAGAGTAGTAAAATCACTACAAATCGGGATTACTTGATCTCGAGATCCTCCGAATAAGTAAGTTTTCCGAGCACTCACACTCCATGCGTCAACAATATCAATGCACAGAGCAAACAATTTCATGGTAATTTCTAATTTAAAACAGTGATAACATAATATTTCATAATATAATAAATTACTTATTGAAAAAATTTTTAATTAAATATCTCAAAAGACACCACCAAGAAAGATAATTATTGTAGTATTTATAAAATTACGAGTTCTTTACATTTAAAATATATTCATGTACTTAGAAATTTTGTTCAAAATACGTATCATAATTTTATTTTTCTTCCAAAGCGATGAGCTTGATACACGTGTACATGAAATCATTTTACATAACCAAGAATTTGTTTATCCTTTCATTCCTATTGAAAGCAATACATTCGTATCCTTAGCAGTTATCTGTCCTGTCCACTTATACTTATTGACTTTGACAGACTTTGGAAGGTCGAAAAATAAAGGTTGTTTATAACACATGGATTTCCTTCGACAGATACATATCAAAATAGAAAACAAATTAATGGACTTTTATTTCAACGAACGGAGAAATGTAACACGTTGCTTACATTTAGAAATCGCCATATTTTTTCTCTATTTTCTTGCCAATGCCAACAACTTGGGCTCATTGCCAATCGCCATCGGTCATGGTAGGCTAGATTGAATGGAAATTTGCTAAGTGATCGCTTTTACATTAGACATAGCGACATCACTCAAGATGGTAAAATGTTATCTTCACTTACAGTGTGAAGTGTCCACAGTGCTGAAAACATTACGCTACGGTGATGATCAAGAATACACTTTTTGGATGAATTCCTAGAAAATAACTGTTCATGGAAATAATATACTGTGATATCTGTATTATTTTTTTATTTTGTACTCTTTCCTAAATCCAATCGCTTCCTTTGGAAACCATACATACGATACGTTTCAATGTAATTATATTTAGTATCTCAGTATCCGCTCACTATGCATAATGTTTAAGAAATATAACGAATATATTTTTAATATAACATCGTCAATAATATTACCTTATTATGTTTTTTTCTTTTTTATAACTATATTGGAAAGATAAAAGCTTCTGACAATATGTACATTTTTTTTATCTTACTGGACTGATATTTAATATTATAATAGTGTTTGCCAATAATTGAGAGAAAAATTCTAGTTTCGCACGCGGTACTCGACAAGAAACATATCTTATTTTATTGTTAACACTGAACCTATTTTTAATCCACATTAAAAATTCCTAGAGGATTAACAAGGGTATCAACTATTTCTGGTATTAATTTGAAAATTTTCAAAGTGGCACATTATGAGAAATTATTATTATTTTCAAATTTGAACATGTTAATTTTTCCTCCTTGACCTATGTCATTTAGCAAATAGTTGTAAAGATCATTAAATAAGCTGTAAAATGACCCCTCTATCAGCTCTCTATCTCAATTAGGAGAGCTTCCAGAGCAATTCAAAAGTTTTCTATAGAGCCATTTTGGGGTGGTTTGTTTACTTTTTACATTGTTGTAAGTCCAAAACGGGTTGAAAATTTACAATAATATTTGGTACTTTTCTTAGTCTAAATGATGGCTACTATCCTACAAAAAGTTATCAAAACCTGAGATTGTCATGTAAAAATGTATTAAAACTGTACTGATTTGACGTGGAATGGTCCAACTGGAGTTTTCCATACGTCTATAGAAAAGAGAAATACAGGAGTTCTAAAGTTCGCCTCAAAACCATTTCTTAAATTAGGGAATAACACTGTTGTATCCAGTAGCGTATCTAGGTGAGGGCTGATGGGTCGCTCAGACCCGGTCTTTTATCACCTAAGAGGGATGTCACCAAATATTATTTTAACTCGTAAATTTAAACATAAATATTATCCGAAACATTTTGAAAACCGTGAACAAAATAACAGTTGAGCTTTGTAATAAATAAAACTCAAAGTTCAATTCTTTTTAATACATTAGAAAGTTGTACATATACTAGTATGTATGCAAACACGTTTGCGTATGAGTCCTCCAAAAACTTTAGTGTAGGAGCCTCCAAAAATACTTCCACCCAGGGACCTCATGGTACGCCACTGACTGAATCATGATCATATGTCAAATGCCGGAATAACTAAAATAAGTCTTTTAGAATTTCTAGAAGTGTTTGGGCACACTGCCAGATCACGTATTTCTTTATTGAACGTGTAAGGAAGAGAAATGTTTCGATGTCGTTCAAGATTATCTCGGGGACAAACTACTTTTTACATAGTTCGATTTTGATATTTTAATAAGTTAATACTATGAAATTTTTGTTTTCGTGTACATAAAAGTGTGTTATCGTTCTGAGAATAAGAAACAGAAAAATCATCGATTGCATTCCACCGAGAAAATTTTCAAGTGCTTGCGTGCTATTTTTTAACTCCCTTTCGGCATCTTTTATAAATATTTCACCCACAAAATGTATTTTAGGTCAACAGAACAAGAGAAAACAGTATTAAAGGGGTATTGAATAGTTCGGGAAAGGCATTTCTAGGCACATCACGTAAATAATAGTGGCATACCATGCTTTCTCTTGCTTGTATTCTGAATATCTTTTCTTTCGTATTCTTGTACTTACAATAGAGAGCTCTAGCGGAGAAAGTTTGAAGCAACTACGTTTCCGTAGAAGCTAACAGATGCCGCTAGATGTATCTCTGGCCAACTTGACGTACAGCATGCGATGTAAGAAAAATTACTTTTTAAAACTTTGTTATTGTTGTAACTAATAAACAATAATAAACAGTTCATACTTTAATTTCTATTTTTAAAATTGGTATAGAGTTGTCTATTAATTAACGCAAAACAATTTCATTTTTAACAATCATCCCCCTCAATAACGCATATGTAACGATACCTATCTTCGCCTTCAATGATTACGTAACGTTATCCCTAACATCCTCCCTATAATGAAAGGGTTGTTTTCGGAAAATGAAGCGACAAATCGTGATACAGACTTAACTGTTCGTTCCTCATTGCTCTGTGAGCACAGCGTTTACGCACATAGATTGCAGTGACAAGCATTAAGATTAAAATCACCTTTTAAAATACCTCCTATATTACTTAGCGTCACGTAATTCATTGTCGGTTGCTGTGCAATAAAATTATTTGCTTAGGCCGATATTTATGATCAAAGATATGATTAATGGTTCTCTCAACAAGAACCTATGTCATATATATAAAGCTTGTTCATTATATGGTCATATCTTTGATCATAGATATATGACATAGAAATATACTGTCTTACGAAAATTTAAGTATATGAGTCATACGCTATGCTGCACGATTCTATTGAATTTTTTTAATCATCTAAAATTATCTGTCTTTACCTAAGCAGTAGAGACATATGATAAAAAAATTTGGCTCTAAATGAAATGACTCTTCACACTGATTTTTTATTGTTGAAAAGTTATATGAAATGTTGCAAAAACGAACAAGCATATTATGGATAATCTCTTTAACTCATGCGATCTTTTGCAGTTGGGTTGTTGGTATGCTCATCCATGGAATGCGCGGCTACACCTGAGTCACGTGGACTGCGATTCCTTTACTCGAAATACTTAAGTTATACTGAATACAGTGAAAGTATTCACTCTAGGAAAGTTAGGATAGCCTACTTTCAATAAAGTAGGCTATTCCTATCAGAAATATTCCTTCCGCGTTCTATTTTATATACGTGGAAACGTACAGTGTTTTATTATTTATATTAGAACACGCAGATTTTTGTTCAATCTTTTTTTAAAATTTTGCTTGTATGATTATAGTCCTAATAAGCAGAAAGTATATTTGTTTGTTTTAATGCTCATTAAACCAAATACGGCGGCTTCTTGTATAACTTCACATTTTATATTTGTTTAGTGGAAAATCCTAATAGAAGTCATCCCTATTTATTTATTTACCATCTTTTGGCGATGTTCATGCCATGAGGTCTCCTACCTAACAGTAATTAAATCACATAATTAATTCTATTACTATTACATAATTAAATCGCTTTGTATAATTTTATTGACATATTACAATGAAATATTTTACTGTTTTATTCCTTCATTTGACAAAGTAAGGAGCGTGATAAATTAAATATTGTGAGTAATGATATGGAATTTGAAAAACACGTATCTTCAGATCGTAGAAAGTACTGTTGCTAAATTATGTCCATTGGAATTCTAGTTAAGAATTATTCATTGTTAATATGTTTTAAGTGAATATTTTTATTTTATCACTATCCATAAACATATTCTCTGTACTTCTTCTTCACTAGCTCTTATTAATTATTCTCGTTGCAATTAATGGTTACGCATTGCATTCGCTAGTTTAACAGGATACATATTAACAACAATAACAATTACGTTAGATTCGCTTTTCTCAACCTACTGGTTCCAACCCACTGGGAGGTTCTTAGGGTCTGATTCATGGCTTTCCTATATAATACAAAAGTCCGACAATTTTTTCTTACTTCAAAGTAAAATTGTTCTAAATATTTTTTGGATGTAATTAAGTAGTAACTTCCAAATAAAGCCACAAAATTACTTCTCTTCATTTCAATGTGGAAAGGGATTTCCCTCCTTGTTTCAAGGAAAATGCAAGTTACAGAAATAGCTCTGATTTAGGACTCACATTAACTGCACTTTAGCTCAACATATAACTGTTTGTGTATAAATGACATGCCAAACCAATACATTAGTTCAGTGATGTTGCATTATTTCAACACATTACCAAGTGCTCAGTAACAGACTTTTTTTTAAAAAGCATATATATTTACATTTTTCTCAATGATTAAATAAACAGATTGATTCATAATGATTGGGAAAAAGCCATTGTAGTACCAATATATGAATCAAGAAACAAAACTAGTTGATGAATTACAGGCCAGTGAGTTTAACTTTGATGGTATGGAAACAAATGCGATTTAGTGCCACACGATTTATTACTTAAAATGTTCTGCGTCAGGAATAAACAAACTAGTTTTGATGTGGAGTAGGGACTATGTACTTACATAATCGTTCTCAAAGGATAAAAATTGAAAGTAAATTATCGAAGGAGGGCAAAATAATATCCGGTGTTCCTCAAGTAAGCGGTTGTAACCGGTTTTATTCTTAGCGGTTGTAAACGATATCCACTTGAAAATTAATATGAAGATATGCTTATTCGCAGACGCTAGCATCATATATAGTACAAAAAGTGAAGGGATGGAAACTACATTACAATAGGATGTAAATTCTATAAGCAATTGGGCGGATGGAAATAAAATGAGAATAAATTCGGGAAAATACGAAGCTTTACAAAGTGTATTAGTACAAAACCACAGACATATAAAATCAAATTATACATCATTCCAGAAAAATCATCATGAAAATACTTAGGTATAATTTTGAGACAAGATTTAGAATGGTCTGATCACGTCGGCTATATTGCGCGAAAACCCTGCGGAACATTTCATTTTGTCACGCGTTCAGTTTAAAAAATGTGAAGTTGAAAAAAACAACAACAACAAAACTCGTTTACATTTCTCTCTTCAGGTAGAATACGTGACCACATGTTGGAATCCTTATCGGAGGGGACGGATAGAAGACTTCGAAAAAGTACAGAAAGATGTTCTTAAATTTACAAGATAGCGTAGTTTTGAAATATTTAGAAAATCGAAGAAAACGATCTAGGCTCGTCAATTAATTCAAAGCTTAAGAAATGAACCCGCGTAGAAATATATAACGAATATTCCATTACGGTTGTTTTACAGAAAAGTTAATGTATTATTAATTTACATGTGCATCCACTTTGCATTCAAACTTTTTACAATCGCTTTAGGAATGAAGTGAAATCTGACGCGGTGAACTAGCGCGTCGCGTCAATAATTTCGTCCAAATTTCCTTTTAACGAATTTGTTTTTATTCTCAATCGACAATAAACTCAAGTATACCTTTTTTAGCCTTAAAAAAATGGACTGGGGTGTCCCCTTACACCTGGGGTCCCAGGCAATTGGACCAACCGGTCCGACGATATTTACACCACTGTTTACTACACAAAGTTGTACTCCCCAACGTTAGTTGTAAAATATACTATAATTCGCGGGCCGTAAGAAATGTTTCGCTAGCCGCAATCTTAGGTAAGGAACAACCGTGACTGCATTGGCGTCACATATGCTCCGACACAAAAATGGACAATGGACATGTTTCGTCTCGACGACAGCGATTTTATATTTTAGTCTTTAAAAACGTTTTGGAAAACTAATTCTTCAACCTGAAACTGATGAATATTTTCATCGGTCAATTGTTTGAGAGTACACAGCATTAAACTCAAAAGCTAAAGATAATGCATTAAACTGAATTATTATTACCATTATAGTAGATACTGTTACATAAACGCGTAATTAATGGATAGTTGGCAACATATTGAATAGTATTGGATTAATAAATTTAACATTTTTATTTATAAATATTGGAAATACTATACAAAAATAATTACGATTTATTTAACACGTAATTCTATCATTATTCCCGAAGAGAAACTTCAAACAGTAAACAGTCACATTAAACACGAATTTCTTTGTGCACTTAACTTTGGCCATAATACAAACATTGGTGGACCTATGGATTATAATATCAATAGAATACTGAAACATATACTTCATGTAGTTATGTCTTTTTAATATATTGCTATGAAATTTAATTTTCAGTATTACTAAATATGAATGACTTTGTCAAACCCGTTGTTTTGAGTGAGGACTTATACTTATTAAATCTTTGATGAAATAATAATCTCTTTTAATACATGTAATATATCACAATTTAAGCTCTTCATTCCCTTAGAGCCAAATACTTCTTTGGTCTTCTCTTCATACCAAATTTATATAAATGCTATATTTAAATTTCTTTGTTTTTTTGGTAATATTTTATTCAAGAATTTTTTTTTCACTCTTCTACCTCTACCGATTCGATATATTCTATTAAAAAAACTATGAAGAATCAAAATGAACAGTTCAGAAATCCTATGAAACATTGGGTGCTACGACAGAGGGAAAACTTGCGGACGTGCAGTATGACGACTGTGAAAGCCTTTCAACAAATCCACCCCAGAGCGCAAAATGAGGTCAGCAGGATGCCACCCCGTTACTTCTTCGAGGTGACGATATATATAGGATAGCAATTACGGACACTGCTTTCATACTCTGGAGACCTGCATGTTACAACGCTCGTCGAATTGCTGAGTCGTTTCCTGCTCCAGAGCATCGCATCCAGCTGAAAGTAAGTTCACTTTCTCATACTTCTACACTACATGATTATGCGGAACATATCGCACTTGTGATGTAAAGCTTTCACTATTTTGAATTATTTATTTTCTATAGTAATAAATTTTTAACAACTTTTTATTATATGAACATTAAATATTGCTAAATATTTATCTGTTCCAAAGAAGGGCAATACTAGGGTTATTTATAATTTTCGATTGATTTTAATGAAGCCAACATTTTGCGTTTAGGTCAATACATACAAAACATTCACCAGGGCTAAAACCAATATATTGGCTACCTCCATTCTTTGTACTTCAACTAGTAGTCCCAGAGTAATGCTTATACATTCTGACATCAGATTACAGAATGGATGTAGTGATAGTCGTAATCAAGTTATGAAGTACATAGAAACGTTTGCGTAGCAGGAATAGGAGTTTTTCTATATATTGGCTCAATATGAACGATGTAATAACTTTACATTTACTTTATCGTAAGACTCAGGCCATCAGATCTACGATTCCGCCTAACCACTATATAACACTTTTATTCGTAATTAAGTTGGTCTTAACTTAAAATTTTCCTTATACAATGGTTATGGAAATTTGTTTGATTTTTGAGGAAAAATCAGTCAAAACAATTTCATTTTTTATACAGGTTCTCTAGGCTCTTGTCTAGGGGCGGCGTGTATTGAAACAATAAATTTCGAATTTAGTGTTATTTTAGTACTTACGATTAATAAACAATATTTTCCTCACAATCCATAGTTGGATAATAATACGTATTTGCGAAATAACTTTTTTGTATTAAATACAAAGTTGTTGGTATTATATTGATATTATAACACGTAGCTAACTGTTTATTCTTATCCTAGGAGTGTGCTGAAATTTTCAATCCTCCTCTGCCTTAGGGTCCTTGATAAGAATTGATGGAATGGTCCCTAGCTTGCTTCCGGGGAGTAAATCAGTTTATTGTCCTTCACGCGGTCATACGCAGTTTGTATTGCTTTTCTGGCAATAAATTTATTTATTTATTCACTTATTGGTTCAAAAAGAGCAAAATAAGTAAAAAAAAGAGCTTCATGCCTTTCCAGGCATGGGGATGTTTTTTTTTTAAGGTTTGTCGTTGGCTGGACTATACAAAAACCTAATTTTAAAAGCATGATAGCATTCCATAGTTCCCGAAAAATTACTTATTGTGTTCAGACTTGAATCTACAATATTACTTGCTTTAAAAAAATTAACTCTCCTGAACTTACAACCATTGACTTAAAGGTTACGCTTGTATGATTGAAAATGTTATTGAACAATGGAAACAGCGACGTGGAATACTTTCGTATTTGTGAATCAAAAAACAAATTACGAAATCCTGGTACTTCTACTAAAATATATTAAACTATGAGATTTTGTAAATATTATATTGGATATCATGATAATAATATAACATACTATGTGTTTTACTTTATTAGTTGATTTGGTTAGTGTAGGTACGCTTGTGTATTTATACACCCTTTGTCGGGAAATCACTAATATTTTTTAATTACTTAACTACTTTTTATTGTTGAAATGATAATTCTCTGCATGAATTATGAAGAAATTTTAGAACTTTATTTAAGGAACGATAAAGCTTAGTATTTGTAACAAAAATATAACTTATCGTGGGTTTCTTTTTTTCATTGTAAATCTTAAACGAATAGTCCGTCATAACTTTGAATCTCATCTCAATGGAAAAGGTGTTTGGTTGTATAGAACAATTTTTAATACATAGAAATTACACAAATACTTATTGAATAACCGTTGCGAAATGGTTATGCTGTGAAATTTAAAAAAATCAGCATGTAAGGTATATTATGTATTTTTCACTTAACATAAATGATCAGGAAAACAATTATAATAAAGTGAAAACAAATTAGTCGTTTTAAAAGGGTGGGGGATTAAAAATATTAGTTTTAACAGTTTATTCATGAATATCTTTTAACGTATTAGTGAAAGTAATTAGAATTCTTCAATATTGCAATTTTTCTTTTGAATGGACACATTCTTCTTTCTAGCGCATGACGTGTTTTCCCCTGAAGATACATTCCCTCTCTAGCATGAAACACTGCTGAATTTTGAAGGTGTGTTGTAGCTTACAAAATGTAATATTTTTTATATAATTATAACATTTTTGTTAACGAAACACCTTTACCGAAGAAAATGGATGAAATAATGGAAGTTTTCTCTTTTTACAAGCTTTTATTCATACGATATTAATAATAAAAGTTATTCCGGAATATTAGAATGAAATACCACTTTTTATTACAAAAATAAAAGAGGGACGTCAATTCAAGAATTTTATGTCGAAGGAGATTTCCGTTGACATTTAGGTTACTACACGCTATTATTATATTTGTGTGATCTATTGAATAATAATAATAATAGTAATAAGTTACTTAAGTTAAAAAAAACTTAAATTTATGTTACGCAATTTAGTGATATTATAATTCCTCATGATATTAATTTTAAACTTATTTATTCTTTCATACATCTCGTACAATCGTAACACAGAGGACCTTCTACTCCAATATATCTTCAACTTCAATACGTTGTTTCATTTATGTCGGTGAAAGCATCACTATATTAAATGCTGACGGCATAATTTGTATCAATCTTTGTGGTTTTCATATCTTGTGACGTAAGTAAATCACTATTATTCTCTCTAGCGTTATCCGGTGTCACACCTGATATTCAAAGTTTCTTAAATATAGGTGCGGTTATTTTATTGTGCATATAATATAAATTATGTAGTTTACGAAATTAAAACGAAGTTGGGACTGTTAACTATCTGTACACAACATGTGTCCACAACTCAACATGTAAACAACATTGCTGTTTAGAACTAGTAGAAACTACTTGGCACTATTTAATCGTGAACGTTTAAGGTGAAAGCAGCACTCCATGAGATATAATTGTTGTCTTTATTTTTATTGTGTCATAAAACACAACAATATGAATAATAATGACGGAAAAACATCATTTAATTTCTATCTAACAGTTAATAATATAGCAAAAACAATATTCAGGAACTGGCATGACTCGTGTTAAACGCACAGGAGCATGTAAAAACATGGCGGTCGGGCTCAACGGTTTCGCACAAATCAAAGTAAACTTCAATCATTTTCGTGATTTAAAAGTTGGTCTTATTTTGTAAATAAGTATTTTCTCCGTAAGACGCAATGTATTTCACCATCAATTATCATTGCAATTATTTCATTTAAATGACCGGTTTTTCAAGTTGAAATCACAATAAGTACATGTTACTCTATTTTTTTAATGCCCATTTAAGATATTTTAGTGATTTAATTTTATCTACGCTAGTCCTACCTTAAAAAGTCATATTAATAGTACCAGGCCGTGTAGATATCTTTTCTATTCACAAATGACACCTGTGTTTCTTGGCCTCGGTCCAAAGACAGAGATTATACGTTAGATACCGTTTCACGCCGTTAGACGTGTTTGGCTTCCGATAGAGATTCGGTAATATTACTAAGAAGAGTCCCTTTTATCACACTTGCAGAGGATAGAAAAACAATTCACAAAAACATTAAAAAGTTTCAGAAACAAAGAAATATGCAATGAAGAGAATATATTTGGATAATTGATCATGAAACCTTGCCGTTGATCTCAGGGAATTGAGCCTAAATGTACTATCGTAAATGGGAAAACGTTTTAGCAAATTACATTGATTTTGAAGTAAAGCATATATAAATTACGTCGGTAAAATATTTTCGACAACAAAAATAATGAATGGAAATAATCGTTACATGAATGAAGAGGAGACGCCTTCCACTTCATATCATTTTTTGTGTCCTCATGAAATTCTTCGTGTTAAATATTCAAATAGCTATTGTTTTATAATATTAACTGAAATGTTTATTGAGAGAAAATTACCAAAAGAGCATTTCTGTGCTGAAAATTAACATTATATTTAATAAATTTCATAGTATTTCTACCACAACGATTCAAAGAAGTAGTTATGTTTGTCGGAATGAAAAAAGGACATAGAGTTGTTTTTTATGGTGTTTCCCGTATAAAACGTTTTCCCGTAATTAACGATTCACTTAACACTTCTACATGAACCAGCTGATAAATACATCCCACAACTACCAAGTTATTGTATTACCGAAATTAACATTTACTGTTGTTTGATTGTATCGTTAAAATATATGAAAGTGGTTTACCGTAATTTTGGATACGATTTTAAGATACGAAAATTATATTTGCGTATCCAATGTTGTTTTGAGCAATTAAATTTCTGGTTTAAGGAACGACATAAGTAACAAAATAATTTTGGAGAAGAAACAAAATATTATCGCGAAATAAATGAATCCCTTGATAAATTGAATTTACCGGTCATAAATAAATAGCTATAATTACATGATTCTTTTAATGTTCTGGATTAGATGCTGCTCGGGAATACTAATCTGATTATCATCTTTTAATATATTACACCTTTGGAGAAACAATGATGTAAGTGCATGTTTTTGAAAGCGAAAAATCACTGCTTCAGTAACAAAAATTAATTTAATTGTATCAGAAACTTAAAATGCATGATATCAACATTTAAGAGTTTGCTCTTGCGTCCATAATTCTCCAATAGTGCGGTATGGTTTCCACTCGAATGTAAAGAAGTTTTTTTTGTAACGTCAATATAATATTTCATACTTTTCTAATGAATTCTACTTGATATTTTATTTCCGAATTATCGACGCAGTTCACATTGATAGGAAATTTGGAAATACTTATTAGGTGATGGTGAGATATTGAAAGAGTTTTCATACTAAAATTAGGAAAGCATAGTGTATCTTTCTGAATCATTTAGTGCAATAAGCTTTTCCGATCGCGCAGCGACCTTCCCATGCCACAAGAATTCCTATATTCAGCACTGAAGATGGCCGCTAGGCGCTAGGAGAAAGCTTTTTGCAGTAAATGATTCAAAAAGAAACACTATGTTTTATAATTTATTTGGAAATTCTTGTAACAAAAAAAGTTCATGAACATGTACGTAACGAAGCTCGCGAGAAATTAAAACAAATATGGTGATTTTTGTGATGAGGAACGATACGTACTCCACGTTAACAATATTAATTATTTTCTCTATTAATAATCAATGAAAAATATGATGGGATGGTCCCTTGCTTGCTTCCGGAGAGTAAATTAGTTTATTGTCCTCCACGTGGTCATACGCAGTTTGTACTGCTTTCTTGACAATAAATTTATTATTTATTTATTTATTATGGCTTACAAATAAAATGTTCAAACCCGCCGAAATTTCCTTTCACGTGTACTTAAGTCATCAATTGCAGAAAATACTGTTATTATGAGCTCAATAATAAATACAATTCCATTCCTTCTATGGTCTAGGCAGAGGACGTCAAGTGTGGCGAATGTGCGATATTCTTCACGTAACTACATACATTGCGTAAAAAATTCTCCACGACGAATACGAAAGCTGCACATCAGTCACTTCGTACTCATAGCTACACCAAGAGAGAATTTTAATCTCACATCTCATTCTTGTTACAATTTCTTCCTGTCTTCTTCGATTATCACAAGGGAGTGTGAATATCATAAAAAGGGAGGACCGGTAAATATGAGGCGATGATTCATATCCCCAACCGGTACGAGTGGGCGTGTACGTGAGTTATAAATATTCAAAATAATAATCACGTTTGTCTTGACCGATTCATGTTTTCTAAAACAATTACACCCGGTTAAGACGTTTCTCGAGGAATTTTAGCATATGGTTCATGTAGCAATGCTCTAAAAACCGTCAAAGTGAAATGTGAATAACGGGAAAACGTTTTGCACAGGAAACGTCTAAAAAAGATTTTGTTTTGAAATTCATAATTGAACATAACCAGTTATCGCAACCTTCGAATAGTATGTTTCAAAATTTCTTGTCTGATCCACAATATCATAGGAATAAATGGTTGATATGACTTTTGTCAGTGATCTCCGCATGATACGAGGTATAATCAGATTCACTCCCGTATTCAGTTTTTCAAACTATCTGAAATGGTTATCCAATATCTGCAGTTATTACTGGTAATATAACTTTCGCACATCCGTCAAACTTTCATCAATGAATCCACTGATTTAATGTTTATTTCTATTTTATGTTTCAATATCAGTGATGAAACTTAGCTAATTTTAAATACAAAAGATTCTCTGATCAATATTTAATGAGTTATTTCATAATGCGATGTCTTAGCATGCCGGATATTATAATCGTATACTTTAAATCCCGGTTTTATTTTAAATGTGAAAATTCTCCTACCATCGTCACCATCCTTATGGTGTAGATTTATTCCCTTTATTAAGTATTGAATTTCTGACGAGACATTTTTGTTGCAGATGGCGCTGGCATTGATGCTCACGTGTCTTTTGGGCGCCGTGGCAGCTGATGTCCCTCTCCCGTACTCGAACCCCATAATAACCGACGCACCATACCAAGGACCCGTGCCCGACGCACCGTACCCAGGGCCTGCGGTGCCCGATTCACCCTATCCGGGACCTCAAGAACTCCAGTCAGTGTACGGTGTTCCACAGAACTCTCCACCAGCTGAGAGGAATACCGCAGCCATCAGTTTCAACCCCGCCACCGAGGAAGGATTCGGAATTGAAAGTGGATTCGAAGGTTATCTCTTGCCCGCTCTTGAAGCCGCAAATATCGTCGACACCGGTTCACACCCCGAATCTCCAGTCGCCCAGAATCCCTTGGCAGTTTTTTCTGATCTCTTAGCTAACTCCGGAGTTGTTTCTTCTCCTCTGCTCTCTGGTACCATCTTTTCAAAACCCTGGTTCTGGGAAATAGCCCCCAAAGTTGCGACAGGCTTATTCAAAAGCTTTGGAGCTTATCTCTTCAAATTTCTTGGTTCCGTCCTCGTAGGAGCTAGTTTCACCGTTGCAGTGTGTACTTTCACTCCATTTTGTACCCTCTCGTTCCTTGGACTCGGTCTCACTCAAAGGAGTCTTCGGGATTCGATTCAGAAGTACGCCACTCGTGATGGGCTCGATGTTTTTGCCTCTTACGTCAAGAGAGCGATAGATCGTTATCGCAATATGCAGGAGACGAGTTTCAAGGACATGACACCCTTCTGGAAGAAATCGAAGGTAGTGAAGAAAGACCACGTAGCTGAGGGAAGGTCAGCCACAAATATCAGTGTTGTACCCAAATCTAGCGATGATTTAATTGTAACAACTGATACTCCAGTAAATGTCCACAATGCACAGAGAAAAGACGCGGATGATCAGGAAATTCCAGTCGAACAAGTTCTCTAATGGAACTGTATAATATCTTGAATCTTCGTTGAAAGTTAATTACTTCATGAACTTCAATCCATCACAGTATTTATTCTTATTTCAATATTATTGTTAGTTCAACATTTTCTGATAAAGAATATAAGAAAATGGAATAACGAATAAATGTACCAAAATATGATCTAGTACTTTCATCATAATTTATGTATTTATTGTGATCGTAATTATTGTTAATAAAAATTTGTTATATTATTATAATTTTGACTTTTTGAAATAAAACGTTTTTAGCTATGTTAACCAAGTTTCCCTTGTCAACATGAAAAATAATTCCACTAACAAATTCCCGTGCAGAAACATGTATTAGAACTGAAAACCTTTGTTAGATTTAACTATTTATGAAGGCACGTCTCATAAGTTTACTTTTTATCTGTCAAGTATGAAAAATATAAAAAAGTACCTAATAAAATAAAAGTAAGCATTTGATCACTATTGAATGAATTTTTATTAGCCGTAAAGAATCTAATTATACTTTACGATGAAAAGCAAAATTTCTATGAGTGAATGGAAAAAAATATATAATGGAAAATATTAAATGGAAAGAAAGAAAATTTCCAAGAAACAAAAATATAAATTTAATTTTTATGATTAGATACTGTGAATGAACCAAAATTAGTTGATTTTTTGTGGCGTCGTCTGACTGTGATCATGTTTACGTTGCTTACGTGCGTTGAACATGCGGGCAACTTCCGATGGTGACTATATTTTATTTGTATTCTTCACGTATTCATACAGCCCATGAACTTTTTAAAGGCAACAATAGAGCTTAGAGATGTATCCAGGACCGTATTTACGCCTGGGCTGCCTGGGGGATGGCTAAAATTTTAGAAATTTATTATCCACATGTATATGGACATGCCGAATGACTCTTTACATTTGTATAACAAATCTGTGTCCGATATTAAGAGGTAAATAACATTTTGTAACAAATTTTCCATTAATATTTTTCCTCTTTTCTTAACACCATGCAATTTTATAAAAAAATATCGGTTTTTTGTCGAGTTTCTTTCTATTTTTCTTCGTTTTTAGTGAAATATAGTAAATTTACTTATTGATACAAAGAGTGCAGAATTTTTACCTGACCAAATGTGGAAAAAAGTTAAAATTTGGCCCAAGTATGGCGTGAAACAGTTGTCGTTCGAATGTTCCAAATATTTTACTGATGGAAGAATGAGAGAGATTTCGAAAACATTATGAAAATTATTTCAGAGAATCGAGTTTAGACATCGTATGCTCGCAGTGGTGTCCTTGGTTACATAGATCCGATTTCCTTTTTGGACCCTACTTCTCAGAATAGCATCCTTGACTGCGAGATTCTTAAAAATAAAAGAACTGAAATTACTATTAAACATTTTTATTTTCATTGAATTATGAAAATAAAATTGTTTAATAGTATTTTAATGCCTTTTGTTACAAATTACAACAGTAAATTATATTTCAGGGAAATAGTTATCTCTTAGTTATCTAAATTGAATCAATACCATGACATGAGGTAAAAATCTAATATTCGGTAATTTAAACTATCCAAACTAAAACTTAACCTTAAAGCACTACTACGTTGTCTGTGTCTGGTAAAGAGATCAAGATGTCACGATTGTCGTAAAACAACTTATACGCACTAATGTTTGACTGACAGACCTGGGCTCATCGCCTTCCTTATTTTCTATTAATAAGTAGCATTTGTGTCTGTAAAATGCTTTCGCTGTACGTTACGAAAAATTTTAAACTTACTTTTGAAAAACAAGTCCACCTATCCTCTTGAGACTGCGGCCCCTACTAGATCCGGGTCATATGGATTTATGGGTAATTTGTTTTCTTGTTAATAAAATTTAATTTTACTTAAAAAAACAAAAACTTTTGTTTCTTTCCTCCATTCAAATAATACTATGATTCGAGAGGTACATTTTACAGGTTTTTTTTTGTTATATTGAAATCGATTTATTTCCTTGCATTATTGATTTTTATGTTCCCTGTTTTCAATGTTTCCTGCCAGTGTCACGGCTTGTATAGATGCATAACAGGTAAGTAGTCATGACGGTAGAATCCTGGCTGTCGCATATTTGATAATTTCCTTGAACGGGATGCTACTTACACATATACTATTTTCCCATAGATGGTTAACTGTACATTTGGAACTGACTCGAACTATGAAGCAATCGATGACATTGACGACTGTGTACGTTGTGAAAGCTGAGATTCCGCGGCCCGTCTGGAATGTATTACCAATAGATACAAAATATTCTTCTACCGTGCCATTCCAACTGTAGGAATCTGCATTCGTAATAAGATTATGATGGAGTTTTGGCATAATGATTATGACTATATTCCTTTGAGTTATTTGCTATTATCAGGATAAAGATAAACGAGAAAGGGACATAAGCTCTGAAAAATAGAAATCTGTCACAAATATTCACAACGTTTTCAGAATCTAGCAGAAATATTCATCGCCTGTACTGTATATTTAATACCATCTTTCCTGGTGTAACAAAAATTAATTCATCTCTTTAAAAATAGATTGTACTTAAGTTGCTTCCAATAACATCATCTTCTCCAGATTTAAAAACAAATATAAATGCAATGGCCAGGACAACCATAATTACAGCTGCTTATTTTACTTTCTTTTACTCTACCATTTTTTAAAAATTGTGTATGCCCTCATATACAAATTTTATGAATATAAATATAAGGCATAAGCTCTGATTATTGTTGTCATGTTTCCTGTGTTCTTTCTTCCAAAGCTTCCCTTACTTTGTTCCCCAACCGCTTCTTATTGATTTTTTTCATTTAATATATTACATCACATCAATATACTGCTGTGTATTTCTTAACTTTCTAAAAATCTTCCATCATCCTTCCATCATCCTTTACTTCTCTTATAATAAGTGTCAGTGGCACAAGTATAATTGGGTAAAGGGACAGCTCTCTCCATTTCCCCTATGAATTTTAGATGTACGAAATTCTTGAACTGAATGAAATGAATTCTTGATCCATCTCACTAACAAGTATACTCGTTAAGTAAACAAATAATTTAAGCAGCAGGAAAAGCTATGTTATTCTCCAGATAGGAGTGAAAAACACAGAAATAAATAAGTTAAAGATAAGACAATAATAGCTTATTGTCCCCTCATGGTCATATGTATTTTGCCACTGCTTTCTTTTTCACAGTTCAATTTATTTTAACCAGTCAATAATTATTCATTTTTTATCTCAAAGAAATACATAAAGCAAGAAAAATAAATATACTACCTACGATCCCTGTTTGTGTTATTTTTGTTTTCATCTTCCTGCAATTCCTGTTCTTCATGATGCTTCCTTTCTATCCATAAACTTTCAACTTTTCTTCCTTAAATTAAATTTTCTTCCTTTACATAATNTTTTTTTTTTTTTTTTTTTTGCTAAGTTTAAGCAAACTCAGAAAGCTAACTTTTATTGAAAAATAAATTTAGAGGAATTTTCCCCAAAACAATTATCTATTGAGTCAATATGTCTTCCTGTTACCTGCTTAATTTATTATACTTATGTTAAAATACGTTTCCCTTTTATATTTTCAAGATGACATGTTTATTAGACATGTTATTATTACATAAGTTGCTAGAAAACATTATGGGCAAAGTGAGAGTATTATATAAAATTAAATGAAAAATGAACTGACATGTACAATATCATTGAGAGCTTATAAAATATTTTATTCCTAATTGTTTTGCTATAATAAATGCATTTATTAATTTTGTTTTACAGATATTGAAAAATTGTGTTAATTGAAGATGCCCAGATTAAAAATGTAAAAAAAGTTTTAAAAAATGGCACTTGAGGCACTTGAGTACTGGGACCTGCAAGCTTCTTTAAAATGAAATTGAATTTGAATTGTCATATGTTAACAGTTTCCTAGTTGGCAATACTCACAGTTGCTTGAGAGCATTGGGAGAGATAACACTTACAAATATATTCATTAACCTTGTTTTTACAGTTAAATTCCATTATGATGTTTATGGACATACATCACAGCATGTATTATAGACCTTAAACTGTTGCATTGGATGTGAATAGTTAATAGTTAAAAGTTAGAATAGTTAGTAGTTAATATTGAAAAGTTAACTAGTAATTTATTAACAAAACTAGAATTAAACTATTAAACAAATATGTTATCTTCTGTAATTGTTTGTGCAAATTATTCACTTAGGATCATCTTTTTAGTTAAAAGTCAATCAATACTCAATAAAAATACTATGTAGTTTTTTTTCAATCTTTATATTTTTCTTCATTAAATATGTATTATTAGAATAAGTTATTACGTATCATCATTTCTGTATAAAATGTATATGTTCATTTCTGGATGGGGATAAAGGCTCACTCCCTAGCCCCACCCTTTTGTAAGCCACTATACAGTTCACATATTTGGATCCACATTTGTATTTAATGAAATATAGTAATTGATGAAAAACATTGATACATTTGTGTTAGTTATATTAGAGCTAGAAACACATTTTTTAAAATAACATTAAAAGTACTCTCTTAAAATGGATAACGAGTAGGCTAGATCTATATTAAAAGTCTGATTCGATAACATCATATCTTCTTGGTTGAAGTAAGGATTAAAAAACATTAAAAATATATAGATTAATTTTATTATAGAATATTAAGCATTAGTGCTCATTGAGAATTTTGTACATTTAGAAATATTCTACATTTGGAACCATACATTTAAACATTAAAAAAATGGGAAAATATGATTATTACAGCTATTTTCAAGTGAGAAAAAAATTTTATTTCAGAACTTTTATTTAGTAAATCTTACCCTCGAAACTCTTGTAAACCTTTATTCAAGGAATTAAATATCTTAACACTTCCCTGCATTTATATTTATGAAACAGTCATGTTTGTTAAGACCGAATTACTCAAGTGCCACCCTTTCTTTATACGAAACAGTCTCATTCACGAACACTATACACGCAATAGTAGTAATATTCATCGCCCTAGAGTGTCAACCACTCTTTGCCAAAAAGGACCTTATCATTCGGGAATCGTTCTATATAATTCCCTGCCCAAGAATATAAAAGACATTATGAAATTGAATCTGTTCAAATCAGCGGTTAAAAACTACCTCCTGCACCAGTGCTTCTACAATGTAAAATAATTTATTGATTTTAATTAAAGTTAAAT
>NNCF01126028.1:947553-974907 GCA_002313205.1 Laupala kohalensis | reverse complement strand
TTTTCCTTCGGGTAGAGGCGGATTTATCATACAGGTTCTCTAGGCTTTGTCTAGGGGCGTGTTTATTGTAACAATAAATTGTGAATTTAGTATTATTTCAATTCTTATGATTTTTAAACACTATACTCAGAATATTCTATAGTTCGATAATAACTTGTACATGTAATTTTTTGCTTACAATTACAAACATATTGACATTCTATTAGTGTTATAACTCGCAGCTAACTTTTTATCTTATCTAGGAACTTTTGGTGACATTTTTGAATCCGCCTCTGCCTTAGGGCTCTTGATCGGAATCGATGGGATGGTCCCTTGCTTGCTTCCGGAGAGTAAATTAGTTGTTTTTTTCCTCCACGTGGTCATACGCAGTTTGTACTGTTTTTTGACAATAAATTTATAATGCATGAACTTCTAAGTCTGGCATTTAGATTTCTTGGGATAAGAAAAGGCTTGGGAAAAGATAAGATTAGATATTGACACAACAATTCCCTGTTGCCTGTGTTTCATAAATATGTATTGCCAGAAATGTAGTTAAAAAGTTCTTATAGAAGGGGACAAGTAATTGTTTTACTCTACGTGCATGCAGAACATTAAAAGGACAAGTAAGTATTGCCAAAACAAACAAGCTAAGAACTATTCACAACCTAGGAGAGGAAAGTATATTAATTAACTGTTAGCAAGCAAGGGACCAATCAATTCCAATTAAAGTATCTGAAAACATGGGCAGGGAAGAGGTAACAAGACAATGTACTGCAAAGATTAAGTACCGATAAAAAAGTGTTGCAATAATAATCTATGAGAAACAATGACTATGCATTAAATTACTTTTTCTTAAAAGTTTGTAGTATAATAATATAAATATGTTTATAATAAGTACTGCTTTTGTACTAGCAAATGATGCGGATAATTTTTTATATGCATGAATGAAATTTCAGTACAATAAATATTGAGTGACGAGGGGCTCATAAATACTTTGGCACAGAAGTAAAGCTACTATCATGTGATCAATAAAATCAAATGTTTCCATAAATAACACAAAAAGGAGTTAAACCATTTTCAAAGAGAGTCAAGAGGCCATTTCATTCAACTGATTCAAAATAACCATGGAAAATGAGAAATCTCAGGGTTTGTTACAAAGATCAGATCAGGCATGGATTTAGTGAAAAGGATTGTGAAAAGGAGGTAGTAAACCAGGTGTGTGTTAATACTTTTATTATAATCTGTCTATTTTTTATTATGCTATGTCTTAATATCTATTTTACTTATTATGCTATGTTAAAATGTGCAATACACAAGAAAGTCAGTTGAGCAAAAGTTATTTCACATTTTCAAGACCTTTTTTATTAATTAAAGAGAAATGGGATTGCTTCTCAAAAGTAGACTTTTGTCTTGATTATTTACTAATAGTTACACTATAAGCAGTTTAATTACCTTACAAGTATTTCTAAAAAAAGAATTCAATGAAAGAAATGGAAATGAAAACATTTGTGTCACTAGTCTCAAATTTTCTACATTTGGATCAAAGAATTTCAGTTTTCCTGATATGAATTTACCCTTTCTTAAGACTAATTTGCACCACCAACAGAATGAAGAAATTCTTAAATCTCAGCTATTCATCATGGTCATTGTCATCACTCCATCACTGAAAACACTGAAGTAAGATAATAATATGTTGTGGTGCCCTATTTTATGAATATAAAATAGTCATAGCTTCTAAAAGAGCGGTAGTAGAACATAAAAAACAATTAAATTCATCCACAGCTTTGTCTTTTATTGTGGACAGGCATTTTCTTGTAAAAATCTTTATATGATATGATCATTTAAAAAAATCTTGAGGAAATGTGAAAAGGAAAAAAGGTTATTGTCCAACTGAAAGTGGAAAAAAATACAAAAATTGTGAAATAAGTTCAAGTAAAATTCTGAATTCTTTAATATGCTTAAAAACATCTTTATAACAGCAACTAATAAAAGTGAAGTACTTTACATTTCAACTCTTTTCTGGTTTTTTATTAACTGCCACATCTTATTTTGTTTACATTGATCAAATGATTAATTGAATGGCTTTGTTTGCTTTTGGAGTATAACATCTTGTTCTAGTGGTATAAAATACTTATCAGTAGTCAACAATAAATTATTGACATTGATGACAGTTGCATGAATTTGCAAGTTGATCAATAAAAAATAGTCATAGTTAAATCATCTTAGGGATATCTAATTGAATTGTCTAATTTACCTGACACATCATATATTTACAAGGTAATCTATAAAATATCTAAAACATCATATTATTTTCAATTAGAAATTTCTCAGTATCGATTTGTAATTTTAATGTATTATTTCATTTAATGTACAATTAATAAATAACATCTCAGAGATGCATCTTTTAAAATAATTCCTCTCAGAGTCAAAAACCACTGAATCACATTTTAAGTTAAAAATTATTATTTGTTTTATGTTATAATGTTTTTGTGTAATATGTGAAATATATGGTGTGTCTGGTAAGTTGGGTGTTGGGTTGTTATCATATTCATTTCAATCAAAGTGTTTTTGCATCATTAATAAATATTCAAAGATCAAGATTAAAGAATTTAACAATATACGTAGCAAAGTTATGAGAGAAAAAGAATTCAAGGTTTAGTAGGTGGAGGAAGTTTTTGAAGAAATTGATAATAGATTTTCAATTTATTTTCTTGATTATCATATATCATTCCACATCAAATACACCTTGTAGTAGTTTTAACACGTACACAAGGACCAGCCGGGTTTAGAAGTGTCATTTGCATCTCCATGAGACAAGATATAAATATGACTCAAGGAAAACAGTGAGTCTGGCTAAATAAATACAAATTGAGAAATAGTTACTCAATGATCTTTCTAAATGTTCTATCAGAGATGAAAATATAAATGGAATAATACTTCGAGCCTTGCAGAAAGAAATTATCTGTTTTTCACCTATTTTCATGTTTATGAAAATGTAAGGAAAGCTGCATATAGAACACTGGCAGGTGGGGAAGCTGGAGTATTGATCTAAAAATTTTAAAGGCATTCCTCAAATTAAGAAAAACTAAATGAACCCCAACAATTTTTTGCATTTTGCAACAAATAGTTTATAAAAATTGTCTTTGAAACAGAATTATCTGGAGGGGTAAAAAGAGACAGGCACATCTAAATGACCACATTAAGAAAGGAAAAGTCAAGTGCAAAGTGCACTGGGACAACACATTTTGTGAAAATTCTAAAGTAGACAAACTTTTGGACATTAAATTATGTACAATTTCAAAATATTTTATGTTGACAAATAAGTTTCATAATTCAATTCTAGAAATTCATTTATTTTCAAATTATATACCAAAGAACATAAATATGTGCTCTCTATATGAAAATGAAGATTGAAATTGTAAGATGAAAAATGTTCAGAAACTTGATTAAAAATTCAAGAAAAATGTTATAAAGCTTATGTGACAAATTATTGGTTTAGTAATATTATTGGTTGTACGCAGTTAGTACTGTTTTTTGATAATAAATTTATTTATTTATTTATTTATTTATACTTGACTTATACGATGTTTAAATGATAGGTAGGGACTAAGTAAGCTTTTCAGTGTATCCCTTAGGTTCTTATTTTCAACTTAACATGTCTTTAACTACAAAATCTTTTTTTGCAGTATTTTGGCATTTAAAAAAATATCAAATGGTATTTTCATCTCAAATATCAATTATTATGTCATTTAATCCAACTTACTCCTGCATTACCAAAAGCAGGCAAAATTTATCATGTTAAACATTAGGATGTATTAAAGCACAGACCTCATTATAATTAAAATGAAATATGTATAAGTAACATTTGTTTATAAGTATTGATAATATTATTAATAATATCAATAATATATTATTAATGTTATTTCAACATGGTAATAAATATTAATAACAAAAGTAATTTTTATATTTATAATATTAATCTTTGAAGTTATATACATGAGTATGTACATTAATTCACTTATATTATTTAATAAAACTGGAGTAACAAGAGGGTAAATGTGTAGAATTCATAAATAGTGGCTTTCAAATTATCCAAAATTATACAACATTGGTCACAATTTTGGTAAAAAATGTAAACATGAATATATTTCAATAACTTAATACAGTTTTTATAAAAAAAAAATTTGGGTACAAAGTCCAAAACTAGGAAAAAGTTAAAAGTGAATTTATTATGTTTTTCTGATGTATGTATAAAAATATCCCCACTTCAGACTAATTTTACAAAATAAAGAAAATTTAAAAACATATTATAGACTCAAAACTATTGCAATCCATCATTTATATATGCTGGACTAATTTATAGCTGTTTGATATGTTGTAATTTTTGTATTTCTAAAAATAGCTTTCTTGAAGAATTCGAAATAAAATTTTAATTTTGATAAGAAAACATATGCTTATCACACATGGTCAAGTATGTCAAAGGCAAGACTTGAAAAGGTATCAATCCTGCTAAATTAAAGATAAATTTTAATTTTTGTGATCAGTAAATGTAAAAAAAAGTATTATCCAGACACAAATGTATCGTGCATCCTGTTTAAGGATTTAAGATGGTTATTTAGATATAATGTATTGATTCAGCTGTTTGAAAACTTTTATGCTTGAAGTTCTTGCTTAGTTTTTTCTATGGTTATGTGTCATGTAGTGATGTAAAATCTTTCAAATGTTTTTTTGTTTTTACAGAAATGAGCATTTTATTACCAGCGGTTTAGTCAAGGGGAGGGCTAGGCAGAGCACTTCCCTCTCCTTTAATACCAAAAAAGTAAGGTGAGTGGTCGCCCCCTTCACTTTATTTGGAAAAAAATTATTTTATTCCACCTCAGCCAGATAAAGCTAGGAATTACAAAATGCAACATGTAGGCTATCTACCTTTTTATTTAAATTTATTGTCAAAAAAGCATTACAAACTGCGTACAACCACTTGGAGGGCAATAAACTAATTTACTCTCCGGAAGCAAGCAAGGGTCCATCCCATAAATTCCGATCAAGGGTTCTAAGGCAGAGACGGATTTGACATTTCAGCACACATACCAACAAATTTCTATTTAATAAAACACAAAAAATACTTATTAGAAATACACGCGAAAAGTCATCCGTCGCGGATCACAAGACTCATACAACGTCCCAGCAAGAAGTGGAAAAAAAGGGAGAATCGTAAAGCAGAGTTTTTTTTAGAATGATTTCGTCAAATTGTCAATGTTTAATATCTCATGAAGCGTTTATGATCGCATATTAGTCACTGCTTCTGCGCTGTAAAAATTGACGAAACATAAAAATTTGATCGTTTGACAAGATCTTCCTGATTAAATAGTGAAAACTCTCTCTATAACATACAATTTACTTTGGTGTTTTATCGCGGGAAAAATTAAAAGATACGAAAATTATCAGTGGTCAGTGATTTAATTCCAGTCATCACGGCTGCTAAGAGGAGTAAAGATTATTTTGTTATTTGTAATTAGGGCCCTTGATAGGAATTGATGGGATGGTCCCTTGCTTGCTTCCGGAGAGTAAATTAGTTTATTGTCCTCCACGTGGTCATACGCAGTTTGTACTGTTTTTTTGACAATTAATTAATTAATTAATTATTTATTTATTTATTTAACAATATGGACGGAGCGCTCATCTATTCACAGTGCTATTGCTAAGCAGTTGGGGATCCAGGAATTTACCGTGTGTCTGTGTATGTGTGTGTGCGGGGGGATGCGGCGGCGAATGTTCTCTAAGGTAACACATCCACCAGAATAAAGAGGGACCTGTCCACAAGAATATCACTCGCGATTTCTAACCTTGAAAAGACTGGTGCAGTCTGGTCAAGCCCAATAAGTATATTTCTAACTTACAAACATCGTCCTCAGCTGACCGTCAACCTGCGAACAAGCGCCCTTAGTAGACCAATAAGAATGTCACAGAATGGCGTCTGCGCTACTATGAAATGTTGATGCAGTGGAATTTTGACACATGTGAAATGTTTTGTTTCGTACGTGCGCGAGGAAAACAATCTACAGTGATGAACGTAAGCTAATCAGGAGTGTAATACGTGAAAAAAAAAGATAAATTAAACTTATATGACCGAAAGTTTCAAATTGAGTTCTTAAAGGATTTTTTTAAACTGTCAGTGTACATGAAAATAATTTATTTAATACCCACTAACTATTATTAATAAAACCATTCATTTATTATAAACCTCTTACAGAAAAAAACAAACGTTAAAAGTATAAATAATTGCTAGTGAAAACTTTCCTAGTGCAAACGAGAAAAGGTATCTTCAAGCGAGTGCAGCGCGTCGCTTTAGCGTAAATCATTCCCCATCGCTCAAATAAATAAATTTTTGTCGACATTTTGTAAGCATTCATAAGTTGTGACCTGAAGGTGAGCGCCCGGCGGAAGAACCGAAAACAGGAGGTTCCGCAACGATTAAATGGAACCCAATTCTTACATTATTGAAGCCCCCCCCCCTCTCTTGGCGTTCAATGTTGTTCTCGTGGACCGATTCCTCTACACTATTTGGGTATAAATTGTAATACTGTGAATTCATATCTATACTCCCCGCAGCCAAAGAAACGTAATGAGGGAGGCGCCTAAAAACAACGTGAGAGTTGAGGAGCCAATGCGAGCATTGCGAGATTGCCGACTCTTTCTGTCATGTCGACGTTATACTCGTGTCAGCAGAATCTTACATTCGCACACTGCCGCCCACAACAGCCACTACGCATAAAACCGGGGTAAGAGGGTCAACTCTGAAATAAAATACTCCGCACGTGTTCATCTTCTATCAAGGATTTAAGGGAAAGGTTAGACTACAGTCGTATTCTTTGACCGTTCCTTTTTTGGTTTGTTTATAATAAGGTGGTAGTTGAATTTTGTCTTTGAATTCTATTCAGAATTTTATTTTTGAATTGAACAATTCTAGGAACACTTTTTAACTCTGAAGAAACTTACAATCAACTTATATCTCTGCCAATTATTACTTTACATGAATTCGCTGGATCGTCTTTTGTTATTGAAGACTACTATCAATATGTTATTAACTAATTCAAATGAATACTAGTGTTTATTTCATAGTGTATTAGCCATAAAAATATTATGTTGGTTTTTTCTTATCATTTTATGTTATTCTATCATTAACTATATAAAGTAATACTGTTTTTTTAAATGATAGTTATAGTATAATCTACAATTTCTCTTTCAACACAATTCAACAACAAATTTTAACTTAAAAATTATTGGCATTCCCTTCACGAATAATTAATAATGCATGTATATCATGAAAAGCGCAAAACGCTACGCCAGTGACATTAAATTGTGACAGAACCATCATACGAAGGTCATCATACGAAGATCAACGCAATCCACACGTGCAAGCGATGCTTCGAGGCGAGCGGAAATTGTTCACAATGCAGAAATTTACAGATCTCTGGTTTCCTTCTTCCACATACTTACTTGTCATATAGATAAAATTTAAAATGATTTCGTATTTTCACAAATTCGATTTAAACGGGCTAAAACTTACGTGTAATTTCAGATGGAAATCCGTGAAGTGAAGTAAAAGTTAGGAATGTTAAAAATAGGCATTAATTTTTTTTTATTCAAGCTGAGGTGGGGGGCAAGGAAGCCCTGGGATCCACCTCTTATGGTAAGACTCTTTTTAGAGCTCTGCTAATGTTACCTGCTTCAAAAATAATCCATGGATCACACTTTATAAAATTAGAACTTTCTCATGTTTTGTGATGTGAAAAATGCTTGATTTTATAAAATTAATATCGAGATAACTGTTCTAACACGTTTTACACATCAAACATTCTGGAGGGAAAAATAAACAAGATTGTTCTTGTGGTTTAATAAATGAAAATCTGATAGCTGAACGCAAGTGAATAATTCACACACGTAGCTAATGAATGATAAATATTAAGAAAGTTTAAATTAATTGAATTTCTGGTGAACTACCTTTACCAGTGAAGTAGCGTACCTAAGGGGGGGGGGGGTGCCTCGTCTTGTAAGGGGTCACAAATGTCGTATAAACATAAATTTAATCTTAAGTATACTCTAAAACGTTTTAAAAGAATACACTAAATGGAATCCAAATATTAAAATCAACTATAATTCAAGATTTTTTAAATTTACCGGTGCTTTGGTTGTATACTTGTAGGTCTGCAAACGTTCGTGTATGTTTAGAACATGTAGACCTTCAAAAACATTTCTTCCCCGGTCCTCATTAGGTGTAGGTACACTACTGCTTCAGAGCCCGTAGAGTGCTTGGCAAAAAAACACTTACCTCAGGTAAATACCGCATGAGTATCCTAACGCTTTCGTAAGCGACATTTGCGATTTGAATAGTGATTTCTTTTCGTTTTTCTTTCATGGGCGATTCGAGAGTCTCATTTATACGAAGATCTATTTTTCGAAGCTCTATAACTTCAGTATACATTCGAACATAGTTACGTTGTTACATTAAAACGGAATGAAGCATGTGTTAATATTTGATATTGCTTCCAAAGCTCTTTAATTCAAATTCAATATGCGAATTTAGTACATATGGAGTTGAAAATGGAAGATTATTTTCTGAACACGTGCTCTATGGTAATCTTGTGCTCATACCCTAATTTTGGCAACTGTTTAAGTACGCTGGGAGAAAAACGAATACTTAAAAAGAATTACCTTTTAAAAATAAGATTCTACGATTTAACTTCTTGATTCTAGAAAATAGAGCAAATAATTAAAAACTATTTTCTTTCATTTATTCACACGTAAACAATTACGATGAAATAATAGTGAGTTACTTTAAAAAACATATTTGCCATGAATGTGTTAGACGTACCTGGGTGTTCGATCAAGGACTTCCACTACCTAGTAGTTCGACATAAATGACATTGAAGTTTGAGTAAGTAATACTAAATTTTTTGCCTTCCACCCAGTGGCGGATCTATGGGGGAGGGGACCTACGGGTCCCCCTATTGGACCTGAACTCTTGACAGATAAAATTAAAGTTGATAAATGGCGTACTTTGTAAAGTGTTAACAAATTAATAATTGTTTTTAGTTGTTATTGATACTATAATTGTTATTGTTATGAATAATACCAGATTAATAAAATTAAAATACCATATTAATAAAATTACTAATACCCTGTTAATAACTTTAATAAATAAATATTGTTATCAATAATACCAGATTGTTGATTATTTATGTGATGCATTTTATTAATATATTTATAATATAAGGTAATATTTATAAAAAAATTGTTGTAAAACCATAATTTTTAAACAAAAATGCTCTCCGGTTATCCCCCCCCCCCGCGCCTTTCATTACGGTCTAGATCCGCTCTTGCTCCCACCTAACCATGACATGGGTGAGGGTCGTGGGTAGGAGAGATGTCGGGTAGCTAGGGAACTTATGGTACCGAACAGACGTTTGTCGACAGTAGCTGAGGAAAACCATATCTGAAAACGTCGCCTAGTTCAACCGAGTAAGACCCACGCTCTACCTGGAAGCGAAGGTGGAAGCGAAGACGCTAAGACCTCTGTAATAGTCAGTTATATTTATTATTTATTTGATCTTTTTCATTTACAGGGAACTTCATCCTTTACAATTAAGTAATTTGCGATTTATCATTAAATAGTGGTCATTAATGTTTTGTTATCAAGAATCCAAAAATGTATTTCTCTTGATAATTACAAAATATCACTCCAGAACATCTCAACATTGGTCATCGAATTTCTTTTAATATCTAGTGAAGTAATGAGTCAGTCATTCCTCTTTATTGGTGATACGTAATATGTCAATCGATTTTACGGAAATACAGTTACGCAGTACTGATGTTCAATTTCGAAATTTCTCACTAAACAGTAGATTCATTCTGTATATGAATTTATATGCAATTCACACAGACGACTTTCATGTGAACAGGACAAATGGATGTGAATCTCCAATAAACCGTGGGAATATTCTTTCTGAAATATTAACTGACTGCGTGGGTGAGTTCGATTGATCAAACAAGGTTACAAAGTACTGGGTGGAATATGTTATACACATCAAAATAAGTTTGTGAACACCAAGTACAGTTTGGGTGTTTTATTGGATTTCATGATTAAGCAGAAATACAAATGGGGTTCATTAATTTTACGAAACAGGAGTTACATTAATTAAGAAAAGGAATTAGTTAACAACACTTAAATGATTTGTGAAAGAAGTAGCACCATCAAAGAAAAAGAGATTTTTAAGACGTTGCTAAAATAATGCAAGAAATGAAGGAATGTATACCTTTAAGTATTTTGAGTTTTCACAATATAAATTAAGTGTGGTTTTTCGACTTTGTTTACCATGCAATATATACAATGTAGTAAATAGCTAGTACAAATTGGTAACCATCGCAAATAATGAAATACAAAACGTATATTTGAAAGCATATCTCATAGTACATATTACTATAGCGAAATTTATGCAAAGTGGCTGGAAATAAAATTACGTATTTCGAATTTTTAATGTAATTTTTATTTTGTAAGGCTTGATGGAAAAGAAATTGCAGAGCTCCATAACCGATTCGTAAATATTTTGAGATTTAAATTAACGTTCATGGTTGAAGCAATGTTCATGTATCTTCAACTAATGAACAGTTTCTAGTTGTGTCAAGTTGCGTCCGTGAAACGACGAATAATGTTATCGTGAAACAAAGATTTATTAAGGGAGGGAATCGTTTTGTCAATATTCATAACGTTCTTTATTTGGCATTCTTGACTTAGTTAACTTTCTGATTCCTGTTCTATTGGCTTCCTGCCGATAGTATGGTAGTTCCTACCTATGGGGTTTTAATAAATAGTTTTTGCTTGAGATGAGACAACCTCAAAAATCGTCACTGCTGACAGCGCGGATACGAGAAACTTCTAAAGCGTATAATGACCGCTAAAGTAGAAGAGGAAATATTTTTAAGAAGCTAAAAACTTGAGAAATATATTCTCAACTTTTAATAAAAATGCAGCTTTGTTTTGTATACACGATGATGAAATAAACTTAAGAAAGTAGGAATACAATTGAAAATTACGGAAATCAATTGTGTTTGATGCCATTTCTTGACTATTTTTCAATTCGCTCGGTTGCTGTACCTACATTATCCGGGAGTTTGGGCATGGCGAAGACTATCATCATATCTTCATTTTCCAACGACAGCTACAAAATATCATAGCGTTAATGGAAAATATAATTCCACTTTGAAAGTTAAATAATTAAGAATTGATTTAAGATGAGTTTTAATTTTTCATCCAATAATTTTTCTGCAATATGGGTATTTTTCCCACGCGGGCATGCAAAGGGCAGCTCATGTCAGCCACCTCATTGAGCAGGGCATGACCAGACGCGAATTTGTGGGGAAAATACCTTGCTGCTTATCACTTTATAATAGCAATAAGCCGTGTTGATTGATTCTTGTTCGTCACAGAAGCAGAAAAGTATCTGGAGTATGTTTCCCTCGCAAACATTTATCGAAGATATCGTAATTTGTTATATAATGACTTAATATATCGAATTGAATATTCAACAATTATTAAATATCTTGATCCTCGTTATTCGAATATAGAGTAGCTGAAGAGTGTGAACTGTTTTGCTAATTTTCATCACCCTGTTTTCTCAAAATCATCCCAAATACCTCCCAGATTGTTTAATCGTTCCTTTAAAACGAACAATTTGAGTCGTGCAACTCGGTGCTCGGTTAAATTTGATTGGTGAACAAATATTTTTCTGAAATTTTCATAAAAAATCTGAATAGAGTAAAAAAGGAGCGCTCAAATGACACCCAAAATCATAAGTACATAGCCTAACTGACTGTTCTTCCCAGTACTTCGTTAATCCGAGTTTATAAAGTCTGTTTGACTCACTTTATCTATTTAATGAGTGGCTCTGTTCCTAATTTTGAATCCCTGCTTTGTATCCAAGCGGTGAGGAAAGTGATGGCTCTCGAGTCTCTACTCCCGAGTGCACGTCGAAGGTGGCCACCTCTGCCTTCAGATACTTACTTTGCTCTTCTATCTCTACATTGTGCAGATAATATTGATTCTTTTTTTCACTACTCCAATTTTCGGCTTAAATAGTTTTATTCTACCATTTCGTTGAGGACAGCCAAATAGGAATAAGCAGTCCTCATGATCTGCAAGTATTAAAAATACCGAATTATTGACCAATGGCCTGAGGAAATTCTCGGAAATATACAGAAACAGACATGGCAGTAGATTAACAACCTCAGAAAATGTGGCAATAGAGAGAATAAAAAAGCTCCCTACTGGCACGACTAAAGGTTTCTTGGCGCGCATTTGTATGGTGTAAAGGAGTCGACGCACGGGCGGTGGAGTTAAGTACCAAGAGCTCATGTAGACGGAATCTGCTATCTCGTTGCTCTGTACAAAGAGTGAGACACACACCTTAAGTAATTATTCAATAATAATTCGTTTTTGATAACATAAAACAATTTTTTTGTTAAATTAACTTCAATCGTGTAGCATTTTGTAGGTAATTAACTGAACTTTGCTCTGAAGTGTTCTTACCTCTAGAACAAGCTGCTCTCCGGACCAGCACAATATAAACACTTCTGAAACTACCAAGCCTCCATAAAATGCCGTAAAAAAGAATTCCACCGATACGGGATTAGTCTGAGAAAAAGAAATATCGTAGAACTTGGAGCTATTAAGAGACACACTCTTACAATAATACATATACAATTACATTCCAAGAAGCTGTTCTAATAAATCTTTCAAAAGTTCTCGATATTACTTATTATCTTTTGATTAATTATGTGAGGCCCTGTTTTGGGACTTGATAGTTACACTTAAAATCACGAGCAAGTCTTGGAACTGTTTAGTGTAGCTTTTAATACTTACAGCCATTTATATTTTCTGCCAGGAGTTACGATTTCTTAAAGTATATGATATCGTTTGCATTCAGAAAAGTATATATTTCATTTAATAGTTTAAAGAGGTATTTATATGGAAACACGTGCATATATCTTCACATTAAATGATTAATCGGTTTGTGGGTAGCTTGGAAGTCGCTACATTCTGTTGCCACATAAAACCTACTGTACATGACGTAATTTAGTATAATAACCGAGGAAGCAATGTCTGCTGTCGATAATGAACGAATGAATTCAGCAACAGTGACTTACAACAATTTGAAACTATTTCAACATTGAAATTAAAAATGTTACTTTATTTTCCCACATAGATACAACTTCTGAGAAGGAACATTTTTATAAACCTACTTTCCTTGAAATAAACAATAAGAAAGTTGCTGTTACTTACCTTCAGACCTTGAAATCCTATGACACACATGAGGATGAGGCAAGAACCGAAGACCAAGAATAACACTGAGCCAATATTTTCGTTCAAACGTTCTACAAACCTAAAAAAATTGCAGATACTTAACGTGACACAGCGTAAAGATCTTATATGTTCATAATTCATTTCAATTAATTTTAAAAAGCGGGACTATATACCATAATAATTGTTATGAAATTTTAAATGGTATTAAGAAAATGTTACAAAGCACACTATACTTAAAAGGTTCGACGACAATTTAAATAATTGATAAACAATTTCATATTTCTACTTGAAAATCCTGCAATATTAAGAAACGGAGAATTTCTTTCAGAATGAAGTTTGAACACAAAAAACATACGGATTGTACGGAAACTTATTAAGGAGTAAAGCTAGACTTCCACGATCGGATTCAATATAAACTTGTTTGTCCGGGACAAATCACGTCTCAATTGACAGAAATACCAATATTTCGCAATCCGACAGCGACTTAGGTCAGTATGACTCTGACATTGCAGGAAGGCCACTGCAGGACCGCCGAGATGTTAGTAGTTCTACTCAGACGTGGTTTGACCAGGAACAACAAGGTTTTAGTTAGGTTAGTAGGTTAAGGTAAGTTTAAGGAAATAAACATTGGATTTTAGTACATAGTTGTCAAAAGTGGAAACCTCCTTCACAGACCTGATCAGATTCACAAAGTATTAGCTCACAAGCTCTTGGCCTTGACTCTAAGAGATGATGATAATATCACTTACCAGTCGCTTTGATCCCCAAGATATACGCAGAACTCATTGTATGACATTTTATTTGTCACTTACGTGGCATCCCTGTCCATCGACTGAATCATTACAGGTTTCTTCATACAATCTTAATTTTTCATAACATTTTCAAAACCTATCCATTCTTCTTCACTCATACTGCCCGCCTCTGCTACGAGCTACTTAATTGCTTTCTGAAGCATTTCATTGTATGTTTTATTTTCAATTTACTTTATGTCTGTACCGCGGAATATCCAAAGTCATTTTACTTCATGTTACGTCGAATGAAAATGGGAGACGGGACCGGGGTTCGTACCCGGGATTTTGAGCTCAGCGCGCTCGTGCGCCTACCGACTGCGCCATCCCGTTCGCCTCTCGGGCCCGTCTCCCATTTTCATTCAACTTGTGAAACCCAAAGACCTCTGAGGTGGTTTCGTAGAGACTAAACTCCTCATCTGAGGCGACTCGGATTTCACGCTGAGTTCAAGTTCGCGGGTTCGTCTCCCATTTTCATTCGACGTAACATGATTAATCTGTTACCTGGCGGGGAGGTTCACCGCAATCTAAGAGTTTTCTATGTTTGTGAACCAGAAATGGAAAAATACTAACCAAATAAAGTACTTCCTAAAGGAGTCGCCTCAGATGAGGAGTTTAGTCTCTACGAGACTACCTCAGAGGTCTTTGGGTTTCACAAGTTGAATGAGAATGGTAGACGGGCGCGAGAGGCGAACGGGATGGCGCAGTCGGTAGGCGCACGAGCGCGGAGTTCAAATCCCGGGTTCGAAACCCGGTCACGTCTCCCATTTTCATTCGACGTAACATGATTAATCTGTTACCTGGCGGTGAGGTTCACCGCAATCTAAGAGATTTCTATGTTTGTGAACCAGAAATGGAAAAATACTAACCAAATAAAGTACTACCTAAGGGAGAACGGGATGGCGCAGTCGGTAGGCGCACGAGCGCGGAGTTCAAGGTCCCGGGTTCGAAACCCGGTCACGTCTTCCATTTTCATTCGACGTAACATGATTAATCTGTTACCTGAGAGATTTCTATGTTCATTTTACTTCGCCTCGAGAAATTCAACTTAGGCATGAGCGGAAGAGCACTGTATTTATATTTCATTGTATATTAGTCCCAATAAATTACTTTATTGTCCGCTACTACGTAGTCATACACAGTTTGTAACAGCTCTCTTGACAATAAATTATATATTTATTTATTTTTTGTCAGTCTAACTGGCACGATGTTGTTATAGAACTTGTACTCAATGCAGCCAATGCTTTTACTTATCCATCGTTCATAAGAGTAATGGTAAGGGTACCTCGCATTGTGTTGGCAAGGCATTCAAACTTGAATCCATAGCCACCCTCGGAAACCAATTCTTGCTCTTGTGACGCTGTTCCATACTTCCTGCATCGAGCGTGTGGAACGAATATTACTATGTCTCTTTGTTTGTTGTGTTATTAACTTGAATTTGCAAATAATCGCTTTTGCGACTACTATTAATATTTATAAATAGTATTTTATAAGTGATTAATTTTTATTGGATATTATTTAAATTCTTTGAAGCCACGCTTTTCCTGAAACGTTCCTAGCACGCTTTCCTTGAAATATTCGGTAAGTTATCAGTAAAACTTGAGAGTAAATTCACTGGGCACATGATTATGAGTAGTTAGGTTACTTATTCCTTCTTTAATAGCGCCCGTTCTATAGATGCGTTTCGGTTTGTTTCATGATTTGTAAGTAAAAGAAGTAGCGGGACACCTTAACCTCACATTATCAGTTGATGAGAACGACATTGTGGATCGCTATCTGCACGCGAAAAAAGGAAAATTCCCTTATCTCTGAATAGTCATATCGTGATTCACGGTCTCTGCACTATTCTCACAGGGATATATAAAACGAATGTGTGCAATGGGAGGACGGGGAGATTGAGGAAAAGTGACGAGAAAAAATGATACAACTGAAGAATATGTGAACAGTTTGTTACTACCGAGTTATAATATAAGGGAACATATAGTAAAAACATTATTTAATATACGCATAAAATGATCATGACAGTTTGAAAAGAGTCTAAAACACCTGGACAAATGTGAGGGGAAGACGTGTTTCTAAAAGACGGAAACAGGGGAAAATATTAAAACAAATTGGTACTAAGCTAAGAGTAGTATTAAAATAAATGACCGTACATAGCTTACTTACTCAGTAATAGCATAATGTTCCCGCACAATGCGACCAAGCTCCAACTCAAACACTGATTGATGACTTATTGGACTTTTGTATTCCTCTATTTTCATAGCATGTGATAGAAATCCATCACCCTCACCAAATTCCTGTATCTTTACAGGAAAATTTAATTTCTTTTCCCCATGGACGATGGTACCTTCATCCTGTTGACAGAAGAATTTGCTTCAAAATGATTTATGGAAGTGTTTAATGTAATATTGATTTTTTAGTGAAGGTTCAGTTCTCTGGGACTTCGCCACAAATTGACGTTTATAAAAGTAATATTATATCTCTCATTCGTATTTTAACTTAAAAGAAAATAATTGGAACTGGTAGGAGCCACACAAAGCAAAGATATATGTTTTAGATCGTCACTCAAATATAACAGTATGTAAGAGTAATAGAACTTGAGTATATAAGTAGTTTACACCGATTCCAAACGCAACGATCGACGGAGTTGGTATAAACTAAATTATTCTATTCAGATTAACTCTGCAGTGGTGACTCGGATGACAATAGTCATCCATGCGAAGTAATCATTTTTCCTTAATGTTTTCGTGGCTTTAAAAAGTAAACTTAGACGTGTATTGCTTCTCCTCGATGATTGTTTCGCCTCTGTACTGCGCGGTTATCTGAGAATTGTGTTGTATGACACGCGTCATCTACTCCACTTATTATGTAAATACTTTAATATTGTTGAGAAATATATTTTATGAACAACTTAAGTATATAAATAGAATTTGTTGATAGAAAACAAATTATTAACGTGATATATATGTGAAAAGAATTAAGAAATATAATAATAATAATAATAATAAATTTTAAATTTATTGTCAAAAAACAGTACAGACAGCGTATGACCACGTGGAGGACAATAAACTAATTTACTCTCTGGAAGCAAGCAAGGGACCATCCCATCAATTCCGATCAAGGGCCCTAAGGCAGAGGCGGATTCAAAAATTTCAGCATAAGTTCCTAGATAAGATAAAAAGTTAGCTGCGAGTTATAATACATATATAATGTCAATATGTTTGTAATTTAACGCAAATATGTTTGTAAATTTACATGTACAAGTTATTATCGAACTATAGATTATTTTGAGTATAGTGTTTAAAAATCATAAGTGTTGAAAAAACACTGAATTCACGATTTATTGTTACAATAAACACGTCCCTAGACAAAGCCTAGAGAACCTGTATAAGAAATCCGCCTCTACCCGAAGGAAATACATTTATATTTTACTAGAGAAAAATCCGGGCCAGGATGGGGATAAATATTGCTACTTTAAAAATGGACGACAGATGTCAACCGTGCGACCTCTGAGCTTCGTATTGGAAGCGACCGATTCCGTAAGTAACTTTTGATTGTTGTAAATTACTTAATAAGCAATTTAATTAAGAAAAATTCAATTGGAGATATTTTTAACATTTTTTTCAGTTCAACAATGTTAATAAAATGTTTTTTCTTCACTTACATTTCTGTTTTAAAAGTGAATGAATGTAATCCGCGAGACCTTTCACGATGGATTACTGGGCGCGACCACTGCAGGGTTTAAGACATAAAATGGAGTATTTCATGACTAACTCACCAAAGGTTCATCGAAATGCCGGGTGAGTATCTGTACTCTACCCTTTAACACACGGAGTAGTCCGCATGCGCAGAGGACCATAGTGGTTAGCAGATTAGCCAGAGCCGGAATGTACCATGCCATTATGAAGCTGTGTAGGAAAATTAAAAAGTACGTGACTTCATACATCGGAGAGACCGTCTGATCCCATGGCGTCCACAGGCGAATCAACTGAGGCCGAGGAGCAGCAGGAGCCAAAGAACAGTTATTTGCCATGAGTGTATCTGAAAGTACATTTATATTTTACTAGATGAAAAACTCAATTTATTGTTGTAGAAAAAGTGCAAAAATCCTAAGTTTTTTTTTAATATATTGTGACTTAAGTTAACGGCTATTTTTCATAGTTGATCGCCCGCGCTATTCATACACAGTTATCACCTGAAGAGAGCACCAATCGGGATTTTACCTCGAGAAACTACTGGATGTTGAAGCGACCACTCTGGCAAGAAATTCCACTGGATATAAACGGGAACGCGTGCGGGACAAAGGGTTTCCTTGCTTGAATGATAGGAAGCCGGATTAACGAGAGATAAGAGCGAGAATTGTAGTGTTGACGGCATTCGAAAAAGTATGATTATCGGGTTCTTGAAGACAGTTGTAAAAATATTATTTGTTGTAGTGAATGATAGTGAGTTCATGAGAGCAGTAGTAAAATAATTACGTGTCGTTGTAGTAAGAGTTGTTGAAAACAGTTTTAAAGTCGTCGTAGTTGTGAATACTATTTGACGAGCGTCTTATTCGATTCGCATCTATGTGCTCACCGTTCGGATAGGTTGCGTTCTCCTTCGAAAGTACACTGTGGTGGCTGAGCACTGGCGCTTTTAAGATCCCGTGAACTCATTTGTAGAGTGAAGGCATCGACACGACTCGATCTACTTAAACATTACCTGCGTAATCTGACATTCTGATTGTGATGTCTGTAAGTTTAAAATACACTTGGTACCAAGAAGTGTTGTACTAATGTGATTTCAGTGCTGGTCACAACGTTACCCCGAAATACTATTTGGTTATATGCTGTTTGGAATAGTGTTATGAACTGATAACAGACAGTATTATTGAACTGGACTATATTTTGAGTGTTTTTCTTCTTATCAGTAAGTGTTATTTTTCTTTCTTTCATTTAAGCTGCTTTTTACCTAGGTTTGGGTTTGTTCAACAACGGAAACTAGGCTTGAGCGTTTTTGTGATCAAAATCTTCTGACACTATGACATGTATCGAGAATTACGGCTCTTTGAATAGCTTCAAGTTGATGTAAGATTTGAAGTTTTTTAACTGTTCCACGAGACTTCTTGGTACTCCCGTAGCAAATTTGGGGAATGATTTAGGGGAATGGAAACTTTCACGTGGTGACATATTTCTTTAAGTTCTTATACCAAGGTTTGATATTTGTTACCTCTATCTTTATTCGTTTTCTGCAAGTTATTATTTAGAGGCACACCATCTATCACATATGTTATGCATTTTGTCTATGATAAATACATGGGGTCGGTTTGCCTTTTCAGTTCCATCTGTTACAATTGACCTGTTCCAGTACATTATGAATTCCTCATTCTCAAGGACTGGAGAAGGGTCATACTTATTATACGGGGTCGAAGTTTCTATCAGGCCACATTTTATGGCTAAGGTTTGATAAACCACTTCGGCCACATTATTGTGTTTTCGTGTATGGTCTACACTTGCCAAGCTAGCACAGCTCCCACATATGTGCTGATAGTTATCCCCGTTAAACCACAGCGTATACATATATCATCCAAATAACTATCCTTAATGTTATAATGCATGTAGTTTCTTGTAGCAATTACACGATCTTGGGATTATACTGCGAAGCCTTCAGTTTATTAAAAAAGAATCACAGTGTTTACCTATAAGTTAGACGCTACTTAGTCTACATAATCTTGATCGGGGTCATTTGTATGGGTTCAGTAGAGCTCCTTTTGTTCCCAATCCCTGACTGCGTTTCTTTTGTTTCCAGTGCTACATGACTGACGTTTCTTTCAGCAAGTTACAGAGGTATAGATATTGCATCAGTTTGGACAATTATTATGTATAAACTGGATGTTTGACTAGAAAGTGACCTTAGGCTGTGATTCATACGGCTGTTTAAACTACTTATGTTAATAAATCCTCGACCTCTTCCTGAAGTCGGAAGAGTAATTTTCTCAATGACAGCCTTTGGATGTTGCATTCGATATTGGGTTAACGTTGTTCTAAGGATTCTAGATATAGGGGTAGATTTTGATTTAAGATTACAATGTTTATCTGTAATTACATATCTATTAGTTATGAAAGAGATTACAAATAATTGTAGGAGCTGTTAATGTACTATTATACATATGGGGATACGATATGCAATTATTTAGGTCTCCGATAACACTCCCGATATAAATGTTTTGAGTATTCGAGTTAGTTGCATATTACGAAATAGTTGACAACTTTTAATGGATGTCACAATAAGAATGCACAATTTAAATTCCGCGTCACTTTTGTTATTCTTGGGTCACGACCTCAGTTATTGCTCAGCTGGCATCTAGAGACTTCGCGGTTAGTGAAAATGAATTGTTTTACTGTCGAACCACGAGGTCGCCAAAACGTTTTACGAATACTAAGAAAGATTTAGAGGCACTTCGTCAATTGCGACACCTTTCGTTTGGTGAAACGTATCCAATCCATAAAAAAATTGAGTATTAATGTAAACGTTCAAACAAAGTGGATCAGTTGCAGTTGTTAAGACATCAAAGCTACGTCGTACCGGCCGGTGTGTCGAAAATATTACCTCCTTAAGTGAGAGTGTAGCCCCAAGTCTTCGAATCTCGATTTACCATCGATCATAAGAACTGAAAATTTCGAAGAGCATCATGTAGCAAATTCTGACTAAGGATCTCCATCTACGCCCTAATAAGTTTAAACTGACACTACAACTACTGCCTACCGGCCATTACTCGTGGCGTGAATTCACCGATTGTATATTGGAAATTCAAAATGAGGACGACAGTATTGCGAGGAATTTCATCTTAAGCGACCTATCCACCAAGATCTTGCGACAAGACGCCAAGTAATTTTTTCTTGTGAAGTTACGAGAAGTCACATGTTGGAGCAAACAAACCGAGAATGATTCTTTAATTGAAAGATCAAATTGAATGCGTCAAAGCGGAAATATCCTGGAATTGTGTGTAAAGAATTAGAGTTTGTCAAAAGATATTGCCAGACATTTGTCCGATATTATTTTCTACATGTAACCGAACTGTGTACTGATGTGTTTAAAGTAATAATACTTCAAGTACCTATTGCGTTTGATTAAGAAGAATACTGTGCATTCTTATTGGAGCACTCTTTAAAACGAGCGGTAACATTCTCGTACCATATTGAATGTCTCAGACGCCTTGATAGGTTTTATTTCACTATTAAATACTATACGGAGGAAGCTAAAAGGGTTTTATAGCGAAAATAGGTAAAGGAAAAGGTGTATACTAGTTTTATAAAACCTAACCTAAATTAGTCATAGAGTAGGTTCATAGAATATACGAATATATTTAATGTAAATAAGTAAAAAAAACAAGGGAATATTTGAAGTTAATTATAATTTTTTTGAGAGATGTTACTTATGCAATAGCCAAAAGAAGCAAAAAATTAATTGTTCGACCAATAAACCTTTACCACCAATAAATCAGATCACCAAAAGAAAGGAAAATTATCATATATATACTCGAAATCTCACCAAAGTCGACAGGTTTCTTAGCATTAAAGAATTGGTCCAGGATAGGGAAAGAGCAGTAACCGAGTGAAGTGAAGATGTTGAAATAGAGATTGGCTTTGGTGATCCGATGCGCACGAGTCGCCATCTTCTTCAGTTCGTCGTTCAGATGCGCATTTGCATAGGCGGAGTTCAAGATGTCGGTTAGAGGCTCAATATGTTGCGCACGTGTCAGCATGAAATACATCTTGATAGATACCTGTGTGAGAGATACTTTGTGTGAAGAAAGTTGTCATAAATAATAATTAATGAAAAAAAAAAAAAAGAAATGAAAACAGAATGTTGCAGCTAGTGATATGACAAAGCTTATTACTCAGGGTCAGCGATCACCGGCTGCGTCGCTTCATTGGCGCGTGGTTCAAAACATTCAAAACAACATGGTTTATATACTCCATTTATACCAAAAATTTAATAAACAAGTTAAAAAATTAATTGAGTATGAAAATTGAAAATATTTTAAATATTAAGGTTTTTTAGTTTATAGTTCTTCCTGTCAGTACTATAAGTGCAATCAGGAAGTAAAATATAAAAGTAATTATTTCAAAATCCTCGAGCGGGTAAAAATTTCGTACTTTCTACAATTTCCACTACGCACCTAGAAATATGTTTAAAATATATTTAGATGCAAACCCATTGTATTCTGAGGACGCAACAGAATATCTCCTCGTATCGTAGGAAATAACAGATTAAAGAGTGGAAACCATTGAATAACATACCTTTACATTGCAAACGAGAGTAAAAAAGTCCGCAATGATAATTTTGGGATTATCCCTGTTGAACCAAGCATCAAGGAAAATGAATAATCCGATGAAGTGGAGGTGACCAAGAAACATGAGTCCAAAGATTCTCCGGGGAGTCCACTTAGTCCACAAGCCTGGACCACGGAATAACATGACTGCGAAGTCAGTGACTGGAGATGGGGATGATGATTTTTTTCTGTAATGAAATTTGGTATTTAGTTTTGGGTTTATTTTCATGGAAAATGCCGAGAAAAAACTGTATTTGCTAAATGAAAACACTTTAACTAACAAAACTATGTTTTTATCTCTAATAAAAATGACCATTGAGTGCCTATCTGTTAGTGCCTATCTATTCATTTGTAGTGGCCACCAATGACCGTTTGGAATTATGGATGGACACCCAATGGCCATTTTTACGAGAGATGAATAGTTCGAAGCTGTGACTCACCCATCACAAGGCGCAACAAAATTATCTGTCACTAATTTTCTATTTTTAGGTTAATGAAAATAAATGCAACTGGTAGAAGTTTAAAGAATTAGGCAAGAAATGTAAGCTTATGCTTTCCTTGACATGAGAAACAGTTCACCCGAGAATATATAAAAATAAAAGCGTTTTTGGAAATTCTCTGTTCTTTGTATAACCATTGCTAAAACACTTGCAAAACAAGTTGATCACCACTTCAAATATTTTTACAATAAAAAAAATAGGTATGAAAATATTTGTACATCTTGAAAACAACGTACACCTCCCAAAAGAAAACACAAATTACAGCGTAATGTGCTAACTTTTATGTTCTTGTATTAAATGTAAATAAAATAAATAAATAAATACAAAATTACCAATATTCGTAGAAGGTGACCACTACTAACCTACTAACCCTAGGGTATAATTATTATCTTTCATTACTGATTTCTTCATTGACTCAAAAACTGCAACACAAAAAGTTGCGAAGCCGACTTTCAGTGAACCCAGTGTAAATAGTGACAGTAAATCCAGAACGTTCAAAACATTTCCATTGTAAATTTGACGTAAATATATTTTGATTCCAAGCAATATTTTCCTTTAAAATTTGTCTCAAAGCATTTGAAAAAAATTAATTAACTATTTTAATTCAAAAACCATATTCAGATTAATGTAAATTTATACTCACGTACAGAAACTATATTTTTAACGTCACAATAAAAAGACAGTGAAGTAATGAGAATCATCAGCTCATTAAAAAAAATTTTTATCAGGCGTAGATGATATACCTGATTTTATTGTTAATTTTCGTCCCATGCTATATTAAATCCACTCATAAATATTCTTAATAGTTCTTTATCGGAAGGGGTGTTTTCTAAAATATTTAAGACAGCTAAAGTGAAACATTTATACAAGAAAGGAAACAAACTTAAATTACCGACCAATAGCTCTACTACCCACTTTCTCAAATATCCTAGAAAAATTGTTATATAAGCGTCTTCTAGATCTTTTATGAAAAAATAACATTCTCTCTGACGAACAACACGGTTTTTGGAAATCCTTTTACACAACAATCGCTATATTTTCTTTCTTAAACGATGTTACCACATCTCTAGACCGTGGAGAAAATCCTCAGGGTGTTTTTCTTGACTTATTCAAAGCATTCGATGTCATCGATCACGAAATTCTCCTTTCCAAATTGCATTCTTTAGGCATTTATGGAATTCCACATCAATGGCTAACTTCTTAATTAAAAGATAGATATCAACAGGTCGAAATATCCTATACTAAGAATAATATACTTCAGCGTTATCTTTCAGAAACAAAGCCACTTACTTGCGGAGTACCCCAAGGATCAATTCTCGGCCCTATACTCTTTTTATTGTATGTGAACGACATGTCATCATCCCCATCAGATTGCAAAATGGTTCTTTTTGCGGATGACACTAATTTACTATGTAAACCCGACAGTGCACAAAAAGTTTTGTCTAACCTTTCGACTTGGTTCCATGCAAATCATCTCATTGTAAACACTGACAAAACAGTGTCTATGTAATTTCACAATAGTATCACAAAATCTTAACCCCAGGTTTGTCTTCCTTTAAACGGANTCTTTCTTTAAACGGAACACAATTAAAAACTGTTACGAATACAAAATTCTTAGGTCTCCATATTCAAGACAACCTCAAATGGAATTGTCACGTTGACAATCTTAATTCCCAATTAAGCAAAGTGTGTTACGCATTCCGAAACTTAGTTAACGCAGTTAGTCCACGTATTTCCCGTTGCGAGTATTTTGCTAACCTTTACTCCCATTTACTTTACGGCATTACGTTCTGGGGCAATTCCGGTCAGTGCATTCAAACATTCGGAATTAAGAAGAATTCACGGACACAATACTCGCAATAGTAATAATATTCATCATCCTAGAGTGTCAACCCTTTTTTGCCAAAAAGGACCATATCATTCGGGAATCGTTCTATATAATTCCCTGCCCAAGAATATAAAATACATTATGAAATTGAATCTCTTCAAATCCGCAGTTAAAAACTACCTCCAACACCAGTGCGTCTACACTGTAAAAGAATTTATTGATTTTATTAAAAGTTAAATCCGACTTGTACTTTATCACGCCATTGCTGTAGCAATTTTTAAATAACTTATAACAATTTCAAAAACTATTTTCTTGCATGGATGTGTTGCCGTATGGCTCATATTAAATTAGATATCTGTGTACTCAACTTTGGCACGGTAGTGTACATTAATTCTGTAGCCCCATCCTGACCCTGGTTTTCCTCCGGTTTTCCTTCGGGTAGATGCGGATTTCTTATTCAGGTTCTCTAGGCTTTGTCTAGGGGCGTGTTTATTGTAACAATAAATCGTGAATTTAGTGTTATTTCAATTCTTATGATTTTTAAACACTATACTCAGAATAATCTATAGTTCGATAATAACTTGTACATGTAAATTTACAAACATATTTGCGTTAAATTACAAACATTTTGACATTATATTAGTATTATAACTCGCAGCTAACTTTTTATCTTATCTAGGAACTTATGCTGAAATTTTTGAATCCGCCTCTGTCTTAGGGCCCTTGATCGGAATTGATGGGATGGTCCCTTGCTTGCTTCTGGAGAGTAAATTAGTTTATTGTCCTCCACGTGGTCATACGCAGTTTGTACTGTTTTTTTGACAATAAATTTATTATTATTATAGCAATTGCCAAGTAAAGAAATTCATACATGACTTACCGATTGAAGGAATACATAGTTAAATTGAAGTATTTTTTCTTATGAAATTGAAGACATTCAGTTTTGTGACACAATACTCTGACGTCCAAATATATCAGAAGTGATCTTTCTCGAAATGTAACTATTACTAACTGATCATATCATGTGTCACACGTTTGAGTACAAAAGACAGCATCTCACGGCCCATTAAGTTTTAATCTCTGCTGGTAACCTGACTAAAGGATCAAAGGATCACGCTAGATGCCGTGAGAAAAATATTAATTACGTTTCATGGGGCAGGGAAGGTTTCAGTTCACACACTTTTCTAACCGGTATCATGAATCAAATCTATATACCGTTCCTCTATTAGTGAAAAATATTAACTCCTTTATTTAAAAAATACTATAAATTTTAAACCTTAAAAAATATTTTTCCTTTTTTGACAAAATATCAATTGTGCATCTCTTGAGAAGGCGTTAAAAATATAAGCTCTTTGTAATTGGATGAAATGTGAAATGAAAATATCCCATGGATTTTCACAAATTTTAAAAACTAAAATATCGGTGTACATAACCAAATTATTTGGCGAAACAGCACACCCTACTTATCTCCCTTGACGACTCCCATGCTCAAATATCTGCTACTTTCAGCTTAGAACATCCAATTGCAGTTTGCGAGGGACGGGTAAAACATTAAAATGGCGTACTAGCTCATCTACACAGTTTCACACTTTATCCCTATGTTTGTTAAGTATCCATCGAGTGTATAGATTTGCCTGCCGGACAAATATCCAAACAAATGTTCAAACGTCCAAACATTTGTGGTTATAGGTTGCACATTCTGGGAAGAGAGCTGAGTTTCTGACTATCTGTTAGACCAGGGCCGTTTTCGTTGCTCTGGATCGCAGTCCAAAATATGATTGAGCTGCCCCAAGAAATACGAAAAAAACGTCTCATTGCGAGAAACATAACCAATGCAGTTATCCATAACCAATAACGTTATCGAAATAGTGGCGACTTTAAACACTCATTCATAATACTTGATTTTGGAGTGAATAAAATTAAAAGATATTTTCACATAATATTCTTAGAAAAACAACATTAATTCTTCATAATTTAAAAAACTGAAAATACAACAATTCAACAACTGAAACTCAGAAATAACTTAAAAAGTATTTCTTATAACTTGTATTTATAACCGAAAACATATTTAGCAACTGAAGTAAGAGAATCAAACATATCCAGAAAGTTCATTCGAAAAATGAGGTGCAAGTTATTTTTACTGCTTTTTCTACATTTTTTCGCTTTTTTCTCTCTCTAGGCCTTAAATGTTTGGTGCATATAATTAAGTGCAACTTAGTCTCAGAACTTTAAATTATATACGGGTAAAACATTTAAAAATCATTATCTTGGTAACCTGACAAGAATCACGCTAGATGTCGTGAGAAAAGTATTAATTCCTTTTTGTGGAACAGATGTTTGAGTTCACACACTTGAACCTCTAAGTCTCGGACTTCTAAGTCTAGTTTTACATATTTTCATGAACGAAATATCGAAATGAGCAAAAATAGGAAACATTCTTCAGTCTTAATGAGCAATAATGTTTTAAGGAAATGACAATAGCGCTTTATACGAAAGTGTAAAGAAATGTGTGTGTATACATATATATATATATATATATATATATATATATATATATATATATATATATATATATATATATATAT
>NNCF01126028.1:935136-945639 GCA_002313205.1 Laupala kohalensis | reverse complement strand
ATATATATATATATATATATATATATATATATATATATATATATATATATATATATATATATATTCTTTATCTCAAATATCTCACATGATTGACGAATTGATTGTCATTTGATTATTGCATTGAAATATAAATTTATTTTTGGTCACTAATGACGAGAAGTATGAATGAAAGTTACTTCTTTGAGTACTTTAAGTGTTAGGTATGACTGCTCTGTGTTTTACATTTTCGTGCTTCTCATATTCTGAATGAGTAGCATTATAATGCCGCTGTAAATTAAACCTCTTAACATGGTTTATTACTTTGTGGCACACCAAGGATTTGACATTTCCCCGCAATACGCAAAAAGAAACAAATATTCCCATTCAAGATTTGCTATCAGAAAAACACGCTTCTTCCACAAAGACACTTGCCTTCTAAGCGATGCTCTTTCCGTGCTCTCCAACTGTTTGTTCTGTGGCTCCTCGGAGCTACTTGCTGTCGATTGGCCAATGTGATCGCTCTTGTGATGGACTAACCCAAGTAATCCACCCAAGTATTAGTGTTCCTGTTGTTCCCATCAGTCACCTATTGATTATATCCAGTGCAAGATGATTATATTTATTTATAGAGATATAGTAAATGTTCTGATATTTTTGATATGTAAGGAAAAAATGACACTAGACACGATGTTATTACAACAAAGAACTAAAAATACAATTAACTTCAAAATTAGGGATGATATACGTACTGTTATTTATTTACAATGTGTTTGGTATCATATTTCGTTATTCTTGAACCGTCCTTCCACAATGGACAACTTGTGTGTATATTCAATTGTAGAATATTTCGTTCGGGTAGTTTCACGTTGTTCCTTGTCAAGCATTTTCGTCCCCATTGCGAGTTCGGTGCTTCGTTACGTTTATGCTTAACATTTGCGGTACACCGCCTCTGCACCTCATCAAGGCAACGCACTCGACCGTGTGAGTCCTATTGCGACCTCGCGTCTGAGTCGTCGTGTCAGGTGCACGGCAGCAGACGGAAGTGCAGGAAATGCGAGTTGGTTGCGAAGGTCGTTAACACAGGTGCGGTAACGTGAGTGTTACGCCGTAGGAGTCCAGGGCGAGATTGCGTGGGCACTACGACAAGACGACCTAATTCCTTCGGAGAAGTAAGTGGTTAGAGTATTTTCGGAAGGCTGAGGAGAAACGAAAGTTATTTGAAGTTACGAGACCCATTATTCTCATTAGACAGACGAAACTGAAGCCAATGTAGATAATAATGACATCTGTGAGAAATTACTGTGAATGGGCAAAAAAATTTGTTTTAATGTAAAGTAGATTATCTTTACCAGATGTCGGATTGCGAGATATGAACAAATTTTGGTGCGAATTTGTCGTAGATGATAACACAGACTTAATATCAATTAGACATTAATTTCTTCTACCATTTTGATGTTTACTATATTACAAAATATATTCTGTTATTAATATTAAAAGCACTTTATCAAGAAGGGATTTTAATATAGTAAATAAGACATTGTTTGCGATTCACATATACCTTGTACGTCTCATAAATATTTCTTGCCTTCAATCGTGCTTAATAGAAAGTCGCATTGTAACATACAAATTGTCGTAATAATAATAATACATTTACTGTCAAAAAGGCAGTTGCAAACTGGGTGGGACCACCTGGAGAACAATAAACTAATTTACTCTCCGGAAGCAAGCAGGAGACCATCCCATCAATTCCGATCAAGGGACGTAGGGTAGAGGAGGATTTATCATTGCAGTACACTCCTAACATAAGGATGAAAAAAGTTCGGTACGTGTTATAATGTCAACATACTCGTAATACCAAAAAAATATGTATTTAATAAAACACAAAAAGCTATATCAGAAATACGCATTGTTATCAAACTAGAGATTATTTGTAAAGTATTGTTTATAAATCGTAAGTATGAAAGTAACACATGAGTCGAGGCTTCTTATTTCAATAGACGTCAACCCTAAACAAGAACCTAGAGAACCTGTATAAAAAATTCGCCTGTATCCTAAGGAAAACCGGAGAACAACCCGGATCACGATGATATACTCGTAATGCTCAAAAATGGAGGCCGCGAAAGTATCTGGAAAATCATGATGAACATCTGAGATAAAGACGAAATGCCTCAAGAATGGTAAAAGGGAATAATATGCCCCGTTTTCAAGAAAGAAGGGATGTTGCAAAAATTGTAGAGCAATTACATTATTGAATGTAACTTACAAACTCTTTTCCATATTGCTTCATAACGAACTTACGCGAGTAGGAGAGTCAGAATTAGGGGAATATCAAATGGGTTTTCGTCATGATCAGTCAACAACTAATAATATAAATGTTATCAAATAAATTCTTGAAAAAAAACATGAATTTAATATTGACATACATTGCTTACTTATTGACTTTAAGAAAGCATTCGACATTATCTGCAATTATCGAAACACTCCTAGACCATCTAAACTAATAAAACTTACCAAACTCACCCTGCGTAACATCATGGCACAAGTTAAAATTAATAATTAAATTTCTGAACGTTTCAAGATCAAGAAAGATGTTCGTCAAGGAGATCCACTATCTGTACTAGTTTTCACTTTCGTTTTGGACAGGACCATTATGAAATTAGACGTAAGAGGAGATATCATAAATAGGTTGAGACAGATATGTACGTACGCGGATGATATATTGATACTAGCTAGAACACAAGGTGTCATGACGACTGTTATTTAAAACTCAAAATAGAGACAGGAAAAGTTGATCTTACAGATAATACGAAGTATATGGGATGCCCAGAAAACCAATGATTTGTCGGACAACCAAAATTGGCAATGATGAAATTGAAAAGTACATTCCTTCAAATATCGAGGGGCAATAGTAAATACAAACAATTCAGTAGAGGAAGAAATAATAGAAAGAATACGTGCAGGAAATAGGTCTTATTATATGTATAAAGCATTATTATATAACAAATTCCAAAAACAGCAGAATAAAATTATTTGATATAAAACCGGTCGTAATGTATGAAACACGGGTGATGAAAAAACTAATCGAGCGGAAACTCTTAGAGGACAGAACGGAGAAGACTTTACGGAGAATTCTTGGTCCTCTTACGGTAAGTATTGTTATTTACAAAAGGTTAATCAATGATGAAATGAAATCCCGTATTACGAAGAGAAATATATTAAATCGAGAAGGTAGGCCTGGCTTGGGCATACAGAAAGGATGTCTGATACCAAAATTACCAAAAAATAACAAAATTGGAAGCCAATAGCAACAAGACATAAAGGAAGGTCAAAAGTAAATGGGAGGATAATATCATTGAAGATATGAGAAAACTGAACATCCAAAATTGGAGAAAATGTTCCGATTTTAGGAAAGAAAGGCAAAACGTAATTGAACAAGTCAAGATTCACGGCGAGTTGTAGCGCCATTTAAGAAGTATGATAAAAATGATAAAACGGATATTTGTTTTTGTTAACAAATTCAATTTCTTGTTAAAAAATATTGTTTCTATCACCCTCTGAGGGCTGGTACAAATCTCATAATTTTCTTAGATTCGATTTAATCCATTGTTTGAATTAACAGAATACTCTCATAAAGAATTAGAAATTTTTGTACATATAAATTATAGGTCTTGTACCATGTATCTTGAAGAACAGGCAAACATATTAGTTAATTTAGTTATTCAGCAGCAGTTCTTGCTTGAGAAAAGTTGAACCTCTGAAACACGAACAATAAGTGCAGCTGACAAATAACATTTAAGCAGAGCATAACTAGTGAAAAAGCAGTGTCTGCAGTTCTTCCTTGAAGTTACATAATAGTATTCAACTTTCTACGTCGCTACCTGGATTATACAATTGATACGATATAAGTAATAATCAAAACCAGAACCCCCCCAAAATAATTTAAAAACTTAATTGAAGTAATGGTTTGGTTCAAAGTTCAACGAATATGAGATATGTGATTTATTTATTTCTTCTAATTATTTCAATTCAAAGCTATGAATATTTTCACTTATCTTCCACATTTCTTTCATTATACTGCCTTGTATATCCTCGTATCTCTTGTATAACCAGTAAGTATGAACGTAAATCAATAATCGCTGGAACGTAGGGAAATTAACATTCCAACAAAATTTTAGATTTTATCAACAGTATTCTTTTTTCAAATATCTTGTTCAATTTTGAAACAGGAAGAAGGGATGCATTTGCAAGGGATCCATTTTTAAGACCTGTATTATTCACAGAATACGTTTGCAATGTGTTTCGTCCAGCATGACAAAACTATATAATAATAATGGCTAAATAGAACAGAAAGAAATAAAACTCACGAAATAATATAAATAACTTTTTGTCTGACAAATACGTTTCTATGATTACATGATTCATTTAATATTTTGTTCTTCAATGTGATCGTTACTGTCTGACTGTAGAAGTTTAATTTTCTTAATAGGAACATCGAGACATAGTCACGGATGATAGTTCATATTGTACATAATCTCTCATATTTCGAGTATTCATCTCACAAATTACAATATTGGTTATATCACTTTTAGAACGTAAAATTTCAGTACAAAAACAATGTTAATAAAACAGTATTCATAAATAAGGAGGAGGTAACACATATCAGGCCTGATTTGTATAAGACAATTCCTCTTCAAGTGGACAGAGGTTGCGTGAACTAATCTAAAAATTTGTTTAAAATGATTTCGTCGGATTTGTATCAAAACGTAAGTAATCATTAAAATTGTCTGCCCATACTAAGTTATTTGCATTTATTTATTCAAAAATATTCTCGATATTTCTTTTATCATCTCGAAAATGTGAATATTTTACAAACGTTTCCAAAAAGAATGATGTCAATGCAAAATTTTCGAAGAAAACACATATTCTAATAACTGTTTAATTGAATTATTTCTGAGGTTGTAAGTTTCCCTGCCTTGTATCTTTTAAGGAGACATTTTACTCAGTTTGCACCCTCCCTCATAGCGATACCCCAGATTGGTAGAGAGCAGGTCGTAAGATCTCTCTGCACTTAGAAGAATTCTTCCATTCGCAAGTTCCTATTCCGTTCACTTCTTTGATTAAACGGAGTCAATTTTTGGTAAATTCCACTCGAAATTGTCATATAAAATCTACAGCTAGGTATAAAGGAACTCTAGGGAGCTGAAATTTTGCATATCTCTGAAGTAAAAGCTAACTGGTGGGGATCTTAAATAATACATTGTGGTATCTTACAAACGAGAATAAATTTCAAAAAGGCATTACGAAAAATATGGAATACCTTCACACTATCAAAGATTAAATTAATATAGGGAGTTGTATTGATCATTTTGCCCAGAAGCATTACTTTGGCTACTGCCGTATTTAAAAATATCTGTCACTATACCACTCCACATGATTTTTACAGTTAATGTTATTTCTACTCGGACTGGGCTATGTTTTACGTGAAAGTTTTTTGTACGATAGGACATGAAAGTGCAGATAATTTGTTCTAACATTTTAATAGTACTTCCAAATCCATTCAGTGCAATTAATTATAACCCAATTGTTCAGAGTCTACGAAATAAAGAAGCAACAGATTTGTTTCTTTTTTTGAATTTATGTTGAGAACAATAATAAAACAAAACATACATCTCTCGTAGCAAAAAGGGAGGTTTTCTCAAAATATCCCGATGTGAGATGTAACACTTTCGAAGTTGGAAATTCAGTAATAGGACGGAAATAGCATACAGACGAGCTCAGTCACGTGTGCAATGAATGGGGACACAAAGCAGGTTCAAATGTTCTGCTTCTACAAAGTTACTCAAGGGAAATTTCCTCTTGCACATCGTGGGCTTCTCTCTATGAAACTTCATAGAAATTGGAGCACGTGAATGCAGCAATTGGGTCAGATGAACACCGAATCATAAGATATTTAAGTGCGTTTAATTAAAAAGAAATCCATTTTCTGTTTTTATTGAAGTTACTATGTTGGAAGTGGTACAAATAGTCTGTTTTCATTACTAAACGATTTTTTTAAGTTTATTCTCCCAGTAACTAATGTTAACAACTGTGATATAAGTTTCAAAAATTATTATATATGCCTCATATAATCATCCTATTCTTTCGTGTAATATCTTACGCATTTTTGCATTTTATTAGTGGAGGATAAAATACACGATAATCGTACTAATATTAATATGCAGACGGTAATATTGATATTTACTTATCAAGATAAGTGAGTGACAATATTATCTTCCTGCATATCAATATTAATACGATTATTGTGTACTCTAATGACCCACATGTTGGAGAGCCCCAATGCCCATCCCCCCAAAACAGATACTTCCTTAATTCAGTACAGTATTCAATATTTGAATTATGTTATATCGTTGATTCGTTGAAATAAATCGTTTTACTTAAAAATTAGAGTTTTTTCTCTCGAAAATGGGTTGTTATTTTAATCATGAAGGTTAATTCTATACTCCCCGCAGCCAAAGAAACGTAATGAGGGAGGCGTCTAAAGACCACCGAAGAGTTGAGGAGCCAATGCGAGCATTGCGAGATTGCCGACTCTTTCTGTCATGTCGACGTTATACTCGTGTCAGCAGAATCTTACATTCGCACACTGCCGCCCACAACAGCCACTACGCATAAAACCGGGGTAAGAGGGTCAACTCTGAAATAAAATACTCCGCACGTGTTCATCTTCTATCAAGGATTTAAGGGAAAGGTTAGACTACAGTCGTATTCTTTGACCGTTCCTTTTTTGGTTTGTTTATAATAAGGTGGTAGTTGAATTTTGTCTTTGAATTCTATTCAGAATTTTATTTTTGAATTGAACAATTCTAGGAACACTTTTTAGCTCTGATGAAACTTACAATCAACTTATATCTCTGCCAATTATTACTTTACATGAATTCGCATGTTCGTCTTTTGTTATTGAAGACTACTGTCATTATGTTATTATCTAATTCAAATGAATACTAGTGTTTATTTCATAGTGTTTTAGTCATAAAAATTGTATGTGGGTTTTTTCTTATCATTTTATGTTAGAATATCATTAACTATATAAAGTAATACTGTTTTTTTAATGATAGTTATAGTATAACCTACAATTTCTCTTGTTGTTGTCCGATTCAAATGCGACAATCACTGAAACATTTAAAAAATTACAACAATATACATGGAAATTATTTTGTATGTTAAAATATTTATTAATGAAGAACACCCATCGCTGAATCGGGAGTAATTAATATGCCTGCTGTGACGGTCGGCGAGCTTATTCTGATCTTTGGCCGGTAAGATACATGATATTTCGGAAGTTAGCGTTTCCATGCGTTAAAGCAGTCTATATGTGGGTGCCACAACATGCCGTCTGAAATGGGTGGAGCTACGGCAGACCACCGCCCGCATCAGCCATAAGACAACACCGCGCTTTTGCGTCATTGTTTGCATCTCATTACTTTTGTTTGGCTGCGCGAATAATAAAGTAAATTCTAATGTTCGATTTACATAAAAGTGTGATATATTCATATAGTTTGAGTATTTGTTCACAGAGTCTTATTATTATATGATTAACGTTTTGATATTAAAATAATAAATGAATTGTTATTTTATTCGTTGTTCATGAGGAAGTAAAGTATTCATGTGTGATTGCAAGTATGCCGTAAAACATATCTGTAGGTTGGAAAGTTTCTCGAATAAAAAATGAAGCATCAAATGTTGATCACATTTTTGTTATTTGTTAGAAGCAAAATTAAGAAAGAAAAGAATTATTTAGTATGACCACGTAATTAAAGTTCACGGCATTTAAACTGCCGCAGAAGAAAAAATGTAACTGAATAATTTCAAATATGTTCTATGGGTAAAGTCATCATTCTATTACTGAAAAAACTATTTGCACGTAGTTTTTAATCCCGAAATTATTAAATAATATTTTGTAACTGAAGGTGCATGTAGATATTGATACAAGTAGAAAATATGTGTTCCTATTATTTAACGGGGTTAAAACATTAAATATTCCAATGGCTGAGAATCTAACTACATCACAATAACCAAAATGACGATAGATGAGTGATTTTACTAGAAGAGATTTAGTGTTTGTAGGTAAATACTTGCTTATGCATTTCAACATGTGGAATTTAGAAAATATTTTCTTTTTAATGGATTTTATATGAGCGTCCCAACTTAAGGTGGTGTTCATTTTTACGCCGAAGTTTGTGACATGTTTGCCAAGGAATGAACGCGTTGTTGAGCGTTAAAGATGCTATTGATGAGTTACTAAATAATTTTTGATTTCTAATGGAGCTGATTATGATTGCTTGTGATTTGTTTGCGTTCAAATGGAGCCCATTATATTTCGACCACTCGGCAACGGCAAATAAGTCACTGTTAATTTTTTTAATAAGGCTGTCTACTTCGGATATTCTCCCTCTTATATACATTTGGAAGTCATCTGCGTGAATATGATATGAGCAATGTTTGAATGAATATGGTAAACTATTCATATATATAATGAACAATAGAGGACCGAGACATGCTCCTTATGGGACGCCGCGGATCACTTACTGAAATTCCGAAGTTTGCATATATACGTGAACTTTCTGTCGTCTACATGAAATATAATTTCTCATCCAATCAAAGTTGATTCGGAAAATCCTAAATTCCTACATTTTGATATCAAAATATCATGATCTACTTTTGACAAAGTCGGTAAGATGCTGATAATACGATAGTCGCTAGGACTAGACATATTGGAGAAATAAATATCAACAGGGTTTTGGGAACTCCAGCCTGGCTGTTGAGTGTTAAAAATTCTCCCTGAATCAGATTAAAGGACGATAGATCAGTGTCTTACAATACCACAGCAATATCATATTAGGGAGGCTTCTAGACCTCTATTTAAAATTTCTGGAAAGTTATGTTGAATGTTTAAAGAACAGATTTATTTAATAATATTTCTATAATAGTATTATTGATCATACTAAAAACAGCAAGCATTGCAATATTTTTAAATAAAATTCATTGATGAGTAGTAACAAAAAATAGATTGGACTACAATGAAAATGGTGCTCGAAGTATTATGTTTGAATTAATGTAAATGCCCCGTACGTAAAAGAAAGCTTTAAAATGTTACAAGGAGCTACAACGTACAGATTTTAATGAGTTTCGTACTTTCCTGAAACAAAAGGAAAGCCCCCAAAAATATTGTGAAAAAGGAACGTATTGTTTATTGACGTTCAAAATAAAATAATTTCTTGTTATATTGGTGTAATCGATTTTTTAATTATTTTTGTTGACCAGAGAGTATTCTAAAAACTAACCTCTTCAAAAAATCTCAATTGAAACTTCTCTGCATACAAACTTTCTCGATTACAAATATTTCTCAACACACATATACCCACACATATATAAACACTTCAAATATCTCTTAAATGTATAAAAATATTGAAATGCGGGTTTCACTAAAATAAGTCATCACATGAGGCCAATCATTGGACAAATTCAAATCATTTCACGAAGATATTTTTGTTGCAGAGGTATTGATATATTTAATTATTTTGTAATGGAACAATCAATTTTTTTTACAGATACATCATAGTCCATGAAAAGACGAACTCAAAGATTAATCACTATTGAATTTGTAAAAAAAAAGACATAGCAAAGCTAATTTAAAAAAAAATTACTTTATGCAGATTCTGTGCGACCTTACGTTTCCCGGCAACCCTGCATCTCAGAAGGGCTCGCTACACCTGGATGCTGGATATTGTGGACAATCGAGGCTCGATGTATTCAAAATAATATCGAATACTTTTGTCGTGACATCTTTATTAATAAAGACGAAATGTACTTGCGAAGCCATAAAAATAATAAATGAAATAATAAGTTGCTAACTATCTCACAACAATGGACACTATAGCATTCTTCAACTCATTCAAACCTGATATTCAGAAGGCGTACAATGACTTGGTACAATATATTGACACACGAATCAGTGCGCCGGAAGAGGTCAATAAGAAAACGATCGGCGGTTGGACTACAGTTAGAAATTCTCGACGTCTTTCCAACTGCTACCACCCGGTTGGACCAACGACACATGCACAACCCCAACTCTTCACTCAGAATAGGTTTAGTGTGTTAGATGACATGTCCCTGTTTCCTCCCTTCCTACTCGTTTCATTCTCTCCCGTCCAGTACCCAGACCTGTTCACACAACACGCACTGGTAAGCACAGCCGCCCAAAATCACGTAAAGTAGTGCTATCCAGAGATGAAACCAACACTTCCACGCAGAAATCAAACGTGCTCATACTAGCTGATTCGCACGGTCGTCAGATGTCCTCCGTATTGCGTGGATTGCTTNTAGCCAGTTCTCAGTTTCCGGTTTCTTTAAGCCAAACGCTCGTTTGGCTGAAGTTATTCGAGAACTGGACACTTACACTAAAAAACTGACAGAGCGGGACACAGTGATCATCATAGGTGCGCAGAACGATATCAACTTGGGTGG
>NNCF01126028.1:892630-934542 GCA_002313205.1 Laupala kohalensis | reverse complement strand
CGTGAGTCACAAACTCTTTGCGAAAATAAAATAATTATATTTCATCATAATGTCCAATCCCTTTCAAACAAATTGACAGACATTGAAATTCTGGTACACGAATAACGATTTGATTTGCTATGCCTCACAGAGCATTGGCTTTCAACTAACAACATCAACGATTCTCCTATTTCTAATTATTATTTATTATTATTTCAAGTTCTTACTGTCGGCAAAATTTTAAAGGAAAAAATCACCACGGAGGTACGTGTATCTACGTTCGCAATGATATTTTATCTTCTCCACTGACAAGCTACGAGAACTTCTGCGTAGATAGTGTGTTCGAATTTTCTGCAGTTAATCTGACCGACACCGGTATTGTTGTTTTGTGTATTTATAGACCTCCTCAATCAGATCTTGACATATTTTTTCGGAACTTCGAAATTGTTTTAAAACATATCACACATAAATCTACTAAATCTATCGTTATATGTGGCGATTTCAACATCGATTTCCTGAGTACATCCGACTCTGCACATTCACCAGTTAATCGATTCAAGAATCTTATCGACTCCTTCAACCTTATTACTACGATAAACGACCCCACTCGCCTCTCCGGCTCATCTCAAACATTGCTAGATCAAATTATAGTCAACAATGGAATCTCGTATCTCTCTGAAGTGTTTATCGCCGGATACAGTGATCACCTTGCTCAAGTATTGACTATTAATAATAAACTAAAACCGCTTAAAATCCTTTACAAATTTACAAGAGAGTTTAATGACATAAATAAATCCATATTTATAAATTATTTGCGTGAAGAAACATGGAAAGATGTTTACAATTGCCAAAACACCGACGACAAATTCTATGTATTTATCTCAATATTCCTAAAACATTACAACTCTAGCTTTCCTATAAAACGCAAGTTAATTAACACAAAGAAATACAACAGATGGATCAGCCAAGGGATAAGAATTTCTTCAAAAAACAAACGCCGTTTATATTATCTTTCAAAACGCTATAACCAACCACCCGAATTCCATAATAATGTTCGTAAATATAAGACTATTCTTCGAAAAGTAGTCTATGCAGCTAAAATCATAGAAAACGACAGACATATTAAAATCGAACAACTGGATGAAAGCCATGTGGGATATTGTTAAAAATTACACGTCAACTTCTGAAAATCGCGAAGAAAATGTTTCTTTACTAAACGATGGCAAAATCGTAACAAATCCTCAGAACATCGGAAATTTGTTTAATTCCTACTTCTCAGAAGTTGGTAAAATAACGAACTCAATATATCCAAATCAATGTCCTCCAATTATATCCACCCACGTACCCAATTCTATGTTCACTTCCGAAACTAACCCCACTGAAGTCATGAGAATCATCAGCTCCTTAAAAAACAAATTTTACAACAGGCGTAGATGATATACCTGAGTTTATTGTTAAATTTTCGTCCCATGCTATATTATATCCACTCATAAATATTTTTAATAGTTCTTTATCGGAAGGGATGTTTCCTAAAATATTTAAGACAGATAAAGTGAAACCTTTATACAAGAAAGGAAACAAACTTAAATTACCGACCAATAGCTCTACTACCCACTTTCTCAAAAATCCTAGAAAAATTGTTTTATATGCGTCTTCTAGATTTTTTAAATAAAAAAATAACATTCTCTCTGACGATCAACACGGTTTTAGGAAATCTTTTTCCACTTCAAGCGCCATATTTTCTTTCTTAAACGATGTTATCACATCTCTTGACCGTGGAGAAAATCCTCAGGGTGTTTTTCTTGACTTATTCAAAGCACTCGATCTCATCGATCACGAAATTCTCCTTTCCAAATTGCATTCTTTAGGCATTTATGGAATTCCACATCAATGGCTAACTTCTTAATTAAAAGATAGATATCAACAGGTCGAAATATCCTATACTAAAAATAATATACTTCAGCGTTGTCTTTCAGAAACAAAGCCACTTACTTGCGGAGTACCCCAAGGATCAATTCTCGGTACTATACTCTTTTTATTGTATGTGAATGACATGTCATCATCCCCATCAGATTGCAAAATGGTTATTTTTGCTGATGACACTAAGTTACTATGTAAACACGCCAGTGCACAAAAAGTTTTGTCTAACCTTTCGACTTGGTTCCATGCAAATCGTCTCATTGTAAACACTGACAAAACAGTGTCTATGTCATTTCACAATAGTATCACAAAATCTTTACCCCAGGTTTCTCTTTCTTTAAACGGAACACAATTAAAAACTGTTACGAATACAAAATTCTTAGGTCTCCATATTCAAGACAACCTCAAATGGAATTGTCACATTGACAATCTTAATTCCCAATTAAGCAAATTGTGTTACGCATTCCGAATCTTAGTTAACGCAGTTAGTCCACGTATTTCCCGTTGCGTATATTTTGCAAACGTTTACTCCCATTTACGTTACGGCATTACCTTCTGGGGTAATTCCGGTCAGAGTATTCAAACTTTCAGAATTCAGAAGAGGATAGTTCGGATAATTTGTAAATCTCACCCCCGAAACTCTTGTAAACCTTTATTCAAGGAATTAAATATCTTAACACTTTCCTGCATTTATATTTATGAAACGGTCTTGTTTGTTAAGACCGAATTACTGAAGTGCCACCCTTGTTTTATACGAAACAGTCTCGTTCACGAACACAATACTCGCAATAGTAATAATATTCATCATCCTAGAGTGTCAACCCTTTTTTGCCAAAAAGGACCATATCATTCGGGAATCGTTCTATATAATTCCCTGCCCAAGATTATAAAAGACATTATTAAATTGATTATCTTTAAATCCGCAGTTAAAAACTACCTCCTGCACCAGTGCTACTACACTGTAAAAGAATTTATTGATTTTTTTAAAAGTTAAATCCGTATTGTACTTTATCATGCAATTGCTGTAGCACTTTTTAAATAACTTATAACAATTTTAAATACTATTTTATTGCATGATTGTGTTGCCGTATGATTTATATTAATTTAGTTTTCTGTGTACTTAACTTTGGCACGGGAGTGTACATTAATTCTCTAGCCCCATCCTGGCCCGGGTTTTTCTCCGGGTAACACGATTTATTGTTACAATAAACACGCCCCTAGACTAAGCTCAGAGAACCTGTATAAGAAATCCGCCTCTATCCGAAGGAAAAACGGAGAAAAACCGTGCGAATATGAAATTTTGGGTAATACTTATCTCTAATTTTTTTGTTCTGCACGGTACTGCACTAAAATTCACAATAACTTTTGTTTTTACACGTTCGCTTTTCTTGTCATAGAAAGTGAGATTGTGTGTTACCGGAACTTGGCCCATCTTTCACTCATGCTAAGTGAAAGAAACTTACTTATTTTATCATATGCATAGACATTTGTACTTGGAGCAAATATATTGCTGTTGGGTGGTAAAGATGTTGATACAGTGCAAGAATAACTAAGTTTTTGATAGAAGTAAATACCACAAAAATTAGGGTATTCGAAATTAAAGGAAAACAAATTTATTGACTACATTTTACTGAGATTTAAAGGTCTACCACAATAATTGAAAAATAAGGATTATTTTTACCTGAACATGATTCCGACGAATCCAAACGATTTAATGGGGTATCCTTAAATGGAGAATCTAAACTGTTCAGAAATGTTCTATATGTCAAAATGATGTATTAACAGCAAATACAGCGTTATTAATAATAATAGATATTTATCTTTCACAAAAACGAACAAAAGGACTTTCTCAAAACCAAGATATATTGGAAATCTTTCAGTAGTTCCTTATTCAAATACACCTTACCAAAGTTGTCGAAAACACAAATTCAAATAACTTCTATTCATTAACTATTAAAGTATTCTCAAAGGCTCTTGGTTTTGAGAAAGCCCTTTTGTTTGTTTTCGTGAAAGAGAAATATATTTCATTATTAATAACGACGTAATTTCGGTTTATACTCCTTTTCGACACATAGACTTATTTCTGAACAGTTTCAATTCTCCAACTCTCCATTCGAAGAAACAACATTAAATCGTTTGCATTCGTCGGAATCACGTCCAAGTAAAAAATAACTCTTATTTTTCCATTATTGCGGTAGACATGTATGTCTTAGTAAAAACGGTCAAAAATATTGCCTAAGCGGAATAGTTTTCATTTCGTATAACCTAATTGTCATTGCTCATCGTATTTCCTAGAGACAAGAAGTTCGTTTTACTTGCATCATATCAACTTCTTTATCGGCAATATATTTTATCGAAATGGAAATGTTAATGTTTATGGTAAACGTATGAATTTCTTTCATTTAGCTTAAGGTAAAGATGTGCCAAGATTAGATAATATCACCTGCTATGGCAAGGAATAAAAATGTGGAGTGATTTGTATGCAAGTTTCAGAAATAACAACCGTAATTAAGCATACGTTTTACCCAGATATGAATTTGAAGACATAATATTTATCTTGAGATTATGATAAGTTTTACGAATATTTTAAAGCGTAAACAATATATTATTGCATGAAAGATCAAGGATATTCTTCCTAAACGATTAAGCAATTATAGAGTACTGATGTAGAATGGTTTCATTAATTGATACCATGTTATCACAAAAGTCATTTGAGAGTCTTATTGAACGATGTGATAAATAACTCTAACACAAATACTCCGAAAGTTTCTACAAAACACACGCATTCGATGACAAATTTTAGGGAATAAGGACTTATTTATGTGTCAACATTTAAACTTTAAGACTTGTAAGTCCGTATTTACTAGATAATAGTATGAATAACGTGTGAGAGATTGTACGATTTCTGTACTTTCCTATAATACAAATGAAATGTAGTTTAACAACCACCTCTTTTAATAAATACTTGTATTGTAGTTTGTTCAACTAAGGTGTTGAAGGTAAAAGAAAAGAACAAAAAAATCACACATTTTCTGCAAAATCATTTTAGCTATTTTGTATCATATAAAGACCTGTCAATATATATCTGTTGAAAGTATTCTAGATGAAATATTACGATTTTTTTGTATTTTCCCTTATTTAATTATCCCCTATTTTTCACCTCATTAAAATACTTATAGTTCTGTTTCTAGATACTCCTCTAGAGGCGCTTTGTCTTATCATTAATCGTGTCCCCATCTGTAGACATTCCACGACATTATCTCTTTGTTCTGCTTTTGTCTATATTAACTTTTCATTCCGTTTACGAATTCTTTTATTCCTTCTATATATTCTTTAAAAAATTCCAGTTACAGCTCGTCAACATCTAGGTCATTAGAGCCCTAAAAACTCGTACAGGTAGGGAAAATGCAGTTACGCACTAAGGAGAGCCAACATGACTCTCGCCGCGTGTGGGACTCGCCGAATGACTCAACCATACCCACTAAAAACCCATCTGAATTACAATATATCGAAACATATCTCAAAACATACATCAAAACATTGAGGACAAAAAATGAGGGAGGACAAAAATGAGGGGGGGACAAAAAATGAGGAATATGAAAGATTCCCTAGCCCTAATAGCATCGGGATCGAAAAGAACAAGAGGTGACCAAGGAAGATCAGGAAAGAGAAAGAAAGGAACCTAGCACAAGTAAGTGGAAGTAATGCTAGACTCAGCTCCGGGCCCCGTATTTTGCTCTTAAAAAAACATTTACCTGTATTTCTCGTAGTAGGTGCATTCCCAAAATACATGTTCGGCCGTGTTCTCTAGAGGCACTACAAGTTTCATTTAATTACGATCCGATGATTAGTGAGGGTAGTAGGTTCAAAATAAAATTTAAATAAACGCCATCTTCAAACTTTTATTTAAAAACGAATCAGGTTAAATCCTTATTCCCTTAATCTTCACTCAACCCAGAAATAACCATGAAGATTAAATGGTGTGAGCTCAGTGTTTACTGCGTGGAGTACCAAATTCTCTCATTAAGAGTCGTTTTAGGTTGCCATGCAATTATGGATGATACTGCGTCACTTACGTCGAACCAAATTATACAAACTATAAATAATACGATTATCCCCCTCAGTACATTTTGAGGAAGAACATATATTGGTGCTAGGGCCATGAAAGATATTTATAGTGAAGTTAACGCTATAACAAACCAAATATACATGCATTGTGCATTATGCGGATCATACCCTAAATCTAGTAGTTAATGGTACTGTAAAAGGTGTGGTACGGTTTCGTAAAGATAAAAAACAAGAACGAAATATTTTCTAGAAGTTACAAAACAGAGGAGAATAATGACAATTTTTCTTTGAGTATAGGGATCACAAACAGTGATTTTAGATTAATGTTACTGGTTTTGCACTTGATACAGTTGACATAATCTCTAAAGAATTTGTCAAAATGACAGATCTCTAATAAACATCGAAGTTCTTAGAAGTCTGTTTGAATGATCTTAAGAAGTATCATGAATTTAAGAACTGAAAAACGTAGCTAAAAATAGACCGTAGTATTCTTAAAGTCTCCAAAGAAAGTTAAAACTCCATTCTGATGAACTTTGAGAAGAAGTTGTTTCGGGTGAAAGTATGTTACTGTGTGTTACATCATTAAAGTCACTTCATATTTCACTTCGTCGGATTTTTTGACTCAAATGGTTTCTCATTTCAATGTTTGAGTTCTGTATTTTTGAAAAAAAAATGTACGTCTCAGATTTTTTAGGTCTATATAGTTTGTTGATTTGTATGAACAACGTACGTTACAATCAAAGTTTTTAGTTCTCCGTCAATTTCCAGGCACGATGCAGAAAATTGCCTTTTGGAGGGAACTTAAATATTTATTTACTAATTTTCAACTTTATGTTGACAGAATCATTATTTTAGTTGTCCCATTTCCATCTTGTTTGACATAACGAGACTTTTCCTCATCATATTCGTTTACGCTCTTTACATATTTCTTTTCTGCATTTAAATATTGTTAATTTATAATATTTTCTTTTAAAACTTTCGCTACAGGTATTGAAAATGTCATTTAATAGTATTTCTTCCAGATACTTCGCCCTCTCCGCCCCATACAGCTCACAATCTCACAAAATATGATTATTTGTTTCATCATCTCTTCCGCATAGACGATGCCTTTTCTTTCTTCCATATTCTAAACAAATATTTGTTGAAGTTTCCATGATTTGTTAAATATTGAAGTACTGCGGTACTAGCTTTAAACAACTTCCTATTTCTAAGATTGAAATCTTCATTTCTGATATATTTCAAAGAACTTTGTCCTTTTTCAGTCTTATCCCAACGCATCTGCCACACAATAAGCAATTTTTTTCATCACGTTACTCTTTCATTTTGTATCCGTTCTCTCTATCACCTCATCGATTTAAAAACTCTCTACATATTTACTTATGATAAAGAATGTTGTGTAGCTTTCCTGAGATAAATGCTGATTTTATTATTTACTTTGTCAATTCTTGTCACGAGCGCTAGAGACGGCCAAGCGGTAGAACTAAACAAACTATAAATTAAAATTAGATAAAAAATATTTATAAACTAGAAACCGTGAAGAAACTAGAAAATGTGAGAAATTTAGCGATAGTTCTATCTTTCCTGGGCACGAAATTCGGACCTTTATGAATTTATGAAGAACTTCTCCGAAATGAAAAACCGAAAACATAATTTTAATTTCACTAAGTTTTTTTTAATACATGGCGTAATAATAAAAATGAATGAAAATTTTAAATCAACTAGCAATATTTATTTTTTATGTTATGATTATGCAATTATAAATAAATTTAGCTTCTCCGACTCTGGTCAAACAAAGGCTCTACGAGGCGGGGAACGCACATACAACAAAAACGACGCGATCCACGATCAGAGTCTAAAAACTTGCCAATGGTACTGCGTTTTGTTGTTAGGTTACTATTGCAGTAGAATAATATTTTTAAGTAAGATGTGATAAATGGATAAATATTTTCACATGAAAACGTTACATTTCATATTAATGCAGTAAAGTTTTATACTAACTGATTGATTTAAAATATATTATTTTTGTCTTCAACCAATATTTGATACTGGGATTTACTTTTGATGATGGATAAAAACTAGAATACTTCACACAATATGGAAAGAGAACGTTATGGATTCAAATACATTATGCAATTCTTTCCGGAAATGACTGTCAATGTAAAAGAAATGCTTGACGGAAGTAAAGATATACTCCACAATGACGGTCCGTTTTTTTTTTCTAAACTGACGCACGCCTGTGCTCATTATCGGATAGTGCAGGGTATATAAAACCTCTTCCGCCGACGTTTGATTCCAGCACATCTGTTAGTATTGCACGCTATAACATGAAGACAGCTGTGATTTCACTGTACATCGTTTCCCATATATTATTGGTGAGTTTTGATGTGAAACTAGTTTTACAGCACCATTGCACATACTTCTCAAATACGTTTCTGCCTGCACTACAGAGAGATATCAAAAAATTCTATTAAGATAGGTTTATTTTAGCATGTTTATATTTCGGGCGTCTTCATATTAACCTATTCGAAACGTTTATCATAGAATTACTTGTTTTTTCGAATTACTAGCATTTACATAAAAGCGACTCATTTACAAAATTTACAAATTCCGTTCTTTGGTTCTTAGGTCTGATTAGCTAATCACGATTTAAATTCTATTTCCGAAGATACATCCATACTAATATATAAATGCATAATGCGAAAGTCAGTCTGTCTGTCTACTTGTTTGCTACCTGATCACGACTAAACCACCAAACCAAACCGATCTTTATGAAATTTGGTAAGGAGATAGGTCTTATGTCCAGGATGAACATAGGTTAACTTGTATTTTAAAAAATATTTGAAAAGAAAGACGAAAAGAAAGAATGGTTTTTGATAACAGATGTCGATGAAATCGGAAAAGGAGAGTTATATTTGCTTACGCTGCCTAAATGGTGACAACTGTGATTGGCAGTATTGTTAGTCTCAAACTGTTCTACAAAAACGTCCGCGACAGCATATGTCTATCTACAAAAATTAACCTTAATTATCGATAGAACGTTGTTAAAAATAGAAGTTAAAAATACTTCAGTTTAAGAGAGTAATTTAAGGAGGAAAAATCAATCATCATCAAATTTAATGAATTATTTGTGTTGCGAATTTAACAAATTTAAAAATGTCTTTAAATCGTAAAATTTCAACGAATAGTTTGTTTTACAAGAATTTTAATATAATGATGCAGTCGTGTCAGAAGAGAAAATTCGACCGGCTTGGCTCCCGCGAGATGGTGTAGTGTACAGTTTTGTATTAAATTTGTATCATTATGATTTAGAAAAATTAGGATGCTGTTTGTGTTTAAAAAAACAGTAAGTACAAGTATATTTATCTCACAATGTAGATAGATTTTATTTTTCCTGAGTAAAAGAAAATTAGTCTCATAAAAATCCCGAGCTACGTCTGTTTATCAGCTGGTCTTACATAATTTTGTTAAAGAAAGAAATTATTTTTGCAATTTAAAATTGCAAATTTCTATTCAATAAAAATTAATCGGATCTATGATTACTTTCGGTTATTGAGATGATACAATTTGCTTTTAATTATTTTCTCAATATTATTAATGCTCATCTATTCCATTTAAGTCTTCTACAACTGATCAAAATATTGTATTTAAATTAATTTAACTTATAACGTTTAAAAATTTAATATAACATTGAACTCTAGAAGACTCAGAAACATTCAACAAAAACGATTTTTCATTATATGTAACCCACAACAGAAAAAAACGCGTTCTTAGATATTTCTCAGAATACTATGTGTATTCATACAAAATAATCTACTCACGTATGTACTAACATATAAAACGAACGCACAACCTTCCACGAAGTTGAGAACAAAATCCGGCTCAAAAAGCAGTGAAAACATCTAAGCTTATACAGAGAAAAGATCAAAATCCCAGCATCACCGGATAAGATGTTGCGAATGGTATGCAGAATTCGAGTGGGTGGAAGGTTCGTTTTACAAAGAGTGACAGACGATCGAGACTTCCTTCTGTTCTCCATCTAAATGTAAAATATTACAACATGGTGACAAAACAATACTTTTGGGACTCACATCATTGGACGAGTTAAAACTACGTATTACAAAAATCCGCCCATAACGAGATGAAATGGGGGTTGAAATATTATATGTATGTATTCCACCACACCTCTAGTATGTTTGGAGCAATTTCAACCAAACTTTTTACACATATGACTGACTATCTTACAAAAAGCACTGTGAGGGTAACACATCCCTGGCACCTCTTGGGAGTGGGTGGGAAGAGAGTGACGGGTAAAAATCCGAAATTCGATTTGAAACCATAGTTTTCGGTTCTATTTAGTAGGATAAGGACGTTTTAGACGCTTCGTAAGTTCAAAATCAGTCCACATTAGAGATAATATACCCCTAACACCCTTGGGGTAGGGGTGGGAAGGTGAGGCAGGTAAAAATAAAATCTACCTATTTTGGTGTTGAATAAATCGTATTTTGGGACCGCTGAAGTGAAGTGACACGCATTGAAACGTAAGTACACAATTACCGTCTATGTGGAATAAAAACTATTTGCGTTAAAAAACGATTTTTCAGAATCAGGGACCTCCAAAACGAATAATTTTGTAAACATCTCGTTTTAGAATATTTTCAAGATTACTATTCTTTCCATCTAAGTATACGAGAAAGTAAAAAGGATGGATTTCGGTGTGTGTATACGTAGGTTGCATTTGCTTTATCCTAATAATGAATCGCAGTGATAACATTAATAATTCATATACAACACGGCTAATTGTTCAATTCCTTGTAATTACAAACTTAGATTAGTACTATTTTACTCTTGGTACTAAGAATCCTTTTCTTAAACGTGTAATCTGCTTTATTTTCATCTGAGCGCCATGATTCATTTTTTCTCGGAAAATTGTTTCAAAACGTATGAAGTACATTTTTTTTTTCATTTATTTTAGCCATGGTTACTCAGACCGCCTTGTCTTCTGACAGAGTCACTGCAAGGCTCTTCTACAAATATTCATTTTACACTAATAATTTACATATCTAATACAAATTAACTCAATTACAAGTTTTCATGTCTTAAAAAACAATCTTCTCCTCTTTTATACATTTCCTGTTAGAAAGTCCCTACACTCAGATTCACTGATGATGACGGTCAAAAACATGTTATGTTCCGTCTAAAAAAATGATATGAGGCAAATAAAGTTGTTACCATGGCAAATCGCGGAAATTTCATTATTGTATTTACAAATGGCAACTATGACTCACCTCCTTCACATTCTTCCCTTCTTCTTCTTTTTTCCCTCCAAACTCATTTACAAAACAATAGTGATACATATCAATAATAATAAATATAAAATAAAACATTTTAATGTATAAATACTAATGTTTATCATTTACGTAGACCGAAGATAAGAGTAATACACTTAATATTTGTAATTTAATTTTATATTTGTACTATAACGGAAAATCCAACACGACCATTTATGGACACAATTTTCAGAGTCAGTACATGCTGTGTTGTCATCACTCATTCGTCAACGCAGAGGAAGCTAGTGGTGCAAAACTATTGTTATACTCTCTCGTTATATCTTGAAAGGTCTTCTATATAATATGAAACTTACTTTATAATGAAAAATTAATTTCACGAACATTTGAATCGTATTCGTTTAAATAAAGTATATATGGTTAAAGAAATAAATTAGAACACGAATATTAAATTCTAATCTCCAAAAACGTTAATGAAAATGATAATTTTAAAATCAAACTTAATTTAATTTTTTTACGTTTTAAAGTGAAAACAAATGTTTTAAATTTTTTCATAAAACTAGACCATTGAAAGTCGTCTTAAAATATATTTATTGAAATAAAAATAAGGTAAGGGAATTGGGTGGGAGAGTTGTTCGGTTGCCAGGGAGCTTATGGTACCTAACCGACATTTTTCTAGAGTAGATTAGGGAAAACCCAGCTGAAAAACCTCACCTAGTTCGGTTTTGAACCCACGCTGTAGCGTTCAGCGGTATCGTGGAAGCGCAGACAATACCACTAGATCACCCATGTCGGTACTAGAGCACCAATATACTCTGCTACTCAATATTTTTCTGGCGCTGAGCTACCTCAATAAAAATTATACTTTTATTTTTGATTACAATAAAATACTTTTAATATTATTTCAAGATGTTTTGTAATATCTTATTCTTACAAAAAGCGTAATACGTATTGCCTAAATACGATTTGTTTGCTAGTGCACGATTTCGTATCTGGAAAGATCTCTCTATTGTTGTATCAAATTTATCAGTGATATGTCTTTAATTTTAGCTTTCTTAAGTTGTGCACTCCATCTGTTTATGAAAAAGTAATATATATTAACAACACCTTCTCTATAGATAATCGTATTTGCGGTGCGTTTTCTGTCCTCCTATGTATTTTATCATTATCATATCTTTCATTTCAGTCTACTAACAGTGTATTCAACGTCTTCTTGATCCATTCACACTGCTAAACATTGTTCAAGCTTCTTGAAACAGTAAACAAATGCGCAAATGTAGCAGATAGAAATTATCTTACTGCGTCTATACCGAACTTTCAAGCGAAATACCGCTAATGCGGATGCAATGCATACCAATTCTACTTTACGTAAGCAAAATCGTTGGACCAGTTTTTCAAAAATACTCAAAACTGCACTTTGACCTTCATATGAAGTGCCCTTTGTGTTCAAGTAAAAAGAAAATTGAATGCATGTGCATATGTTAGAAGTAAATTCTACCCTAAATACGAAAGATGAAAAAAAATTACCATTCGGTCAGGAGTGCTACGCACAGACGGACAGACAGACAGATGGACAGACGGAAGGACCGGACGGACGTTCGGCCAAAAACAACTTTTTCGGAATCAGGTATCACCAAAACGGATATTTTCGCAAAAATCTCGTTTTCGAATTTTTCCACGATTACAATACTTTCTATGTACTACGTATATGAGAAAGTAATCATGTTTTATGCATTGTACTGATTGATTCTTCAACGCATAAAAAAGATAATGAAAGATACTAAATTGAATTATTGAGAGAATAAATATTTCGACAATGTCTATAAATACACTACTGATTACCAAATACTGAAAATTCTTTCACAAGCGAAGACGATGAATATTAGCTTTATTACGAGTTTTGTGCTTGTAAACTAGAGAATTTCTTTTAAAGCAGGAGTAAGATTTTAATAAATATGTATTAACAAACACTTCTTTTTCATAAACATATAAAAATGGGAGAGGAATAAGATTTCATTCTCTAAGACATGTCCTTTGCGGGGGTTAAATTCACTGATAATCCGAACTATCCTCTTTTGAATTCTAAGTTTTAATACTATGAGCGGATTCTCCCCAAAAGATAATGTCGTATCGTAAATGAAAAGGAAAATTTGCAAATTACACGCAGTGAGAAATGTGTTGACTAACAATGCTGAAGAGAATTCAGAATGCATAGCACAATTTGCTTAGTTTAGGAGGAAAGAAATTTCCTAATGAAATTGAAGAATACTTATGGTGTAACATGCGATGTTTTTGATTTTTTATTATTTCATGAATTAGAAGAGTTTTCTTCAATTTTTTTTTCATTTGGACAGACATGTAATAAAAGTACATTTCGAAACATCAACGTCAATTTTTGTCTTGATGTGACTTATCCTTTTAATAATCACAACCTCGATTATCTAATTTTAAAATGTTTTGTACATTCATACATCAACAAAGAGAAAACACACACTACTAAGATGAAATTGTGTGAAAATATTGTGTATGTCTGGGACAATCGTACAAGCGTTTCCAGAAACACTTTTTCAGTATCAGGTATCCTTTCAGTATTTACGAGTAGGTATGTCTGTGTACTGCATGTATGAGAAATAGAGCAATATTAGTCTCAAAATATGTTTTAAATCTCAACGATTCTCATGTCTTAATACGTCTAATTTGTAGTATTTAATGATGGTGTTGTATCATTATTCTACAAAACGTTTTAAGATCATAAAAAGTTTACATTGAATGTTGTACTTTTTCTTGATTCACAGGTTTCATCCACTGATAAGTTGGATGAAATAACGGAGAACATAAAGAAGAAAGAAAACGAGTGCAAAGCTAAATATAACATTGAAGGTATTTTGCTTATAATTTAATTGGATGTATGACTACAAATACTTTTCAAATAATTTTATATAATATCCTGCTGCCGGAATGATCTATAGCTTCAATTTAAGTTAAATAAAATAAGTGCTTATTGTTATACATATTTCTATGTACATATATACGTGTACTATTAAGGTGTTGATTTTTTCAGCGTCCAGAAGGGGCTAATTTTACTGGAAAAACCAGTTAGCGGTAGGGATGTTTAATAGGTGTTTCATTCTACATTAAGTGGATATTGTTTTATTGTATTGCAGTATTTGTAAATGGGAAATGTAGGGTGCTATTGAAGCTTACTACGTAGGGCAATCATTTGTTTCAAACCATCATTTTAATTTTATTGTTCCAAAAAATTAGCCAACTGTACCCGCACTTTAAGTAAATACATTTATATAAATGGAAATAAAGTTGAAAAACATGTTTTTAACACTAAACTAGAAAAAACTTCCTATAAACTAGCTTAGTGCACTTTTAGTGCCAGGTCAATTTATCAGATAGAGCGCATTGAGTATATATCCCTATACATTCCCTAAAAACTTTTGAGAATTTTTGAAATAATATGTTTTTGATCCGCTTTTTACGATCGTCAGCATTCTACCCTCGAGAAAGCTCGGGAAGTTTCTTTCAAACTCAAAAGCGCACAATAAAATCTTTTTAGCTTCCAAGTTATTACCCCTTTAGTACATACTAAAGGACGCCCAGTGAGATGGGGTGACACAAATCCTCCTGTTGGGGTAATCTCTAATAAAAATATAGGAGAATCTTGACGCAAACTTTCACAATGTTATAATCGTAATTACGTCAGTCATATTTAAATATATTTTCAATTATTACTCGAACATTTTAATTTAAATTTCATACGTTTGTATTTATAGATTTATCTCATATCTATTCGTGACAAAATACAGAAGATTTTAATTTTTTAAATACATAGATACACGACGTAATTTTAAAAATAATATCTTTTTAACAATAAATTTATTATTATTATTAATATTTGAAACCAACAACAGAAAAAAAGATAGAGTAACCATTACAATATTTATATTATTATTCACGTCTTCAATCATAATTGAATTGAAATTATTAAATCTACCTTGTTTATAGACAATTATTTATTATCGTTGTTTACTATGATTTTATACTTTGGTTTGTTTTTCAAATTATTTATTTTTCTATGTAATTGTTTTATTTGCATATGTGGTTAATTTGTTGTCTACTGGTTACCCAGATAAGTAAAACACATATGTTATCCTAGATGGCAGGAATCTACTGCTAAAACGTGGAGGCACATAATAATAAATGCCTACAAGAAGGTCGGTTTAATAATTTCAATTACAATATAGTCGTATACCGTCGATAATTTTTGTCTTATATTAAAATTTATTCTATATCCAGATTCCGTATAAAGTGCGATATATGATAAAAATATTTGAAATATATGCAGGGCTATGAATTTTACAACGTATTTCTGTTAAAACTATCCTCTCTATATATGAACAGTCAGCCCGGTGATATATTGGGCGCCTATGATACCTATGTTTGAGAGTACGGATTCAAATCCAGCACAAGTCATGTTTGTGTCGGTGAATTCGTTTCATTCCAATAATTATGTTAATCACTAACCTGGATCATCGCGATGATATGATGGAATGAGCTAAAACTTAATATAATATTGTCAAAACCATGTATACGCATGTATACTACTGGATTGAGCTCTTGTAAGTCAGCATCCAGACTTCAAGGATGAATGTCCCTTTTTCCTGTTTTCTGACAAACTTTTTGCCAAAAAGAGTACTTATTAACTGAATTGCATTTACTATTTCTTTTATACGAAACTTCAAACTAACTTTAAATGGAAGCGTTTCAGATTAATTTAAATATAAAGATACATACCACTTCAATGGCAGTATACCGACGAAACCGCAGCTGCCCCCACCGTCCAGTGGTAAAAAACATTCAGACCACGTGCTGACAATACTCCAGGCCGACTATCTAGTAATCCAGAAGGAAAATCAATTGTCAAAATATGCTAGAACATAAAAATGATGAAATCCTCAGCTCCTACGGGAAGAAAAAGATTACCTCGAGCACTTTGTCCGTCACATGGCACTCAGATACTATCGTAGTAGGTTATATTCGTTACCGAGTGATTTTTCTGTGCTGAAATGATGTAAGAATTTTTGCGCAGGGAAAAATAAAGGTGAGTGATGGGTAGGGATATGATGGGAGCTAGATCGCCCATGCTCACTCCGGGGGTACTTTGCAACCTCACGTCATATTATCACATAAAGATATTTCTCCAGTACTTCCCTCTTATGACACTAAAACGAGGAGGGTTATATTTCTTTTGAAACCATTGTAGAAGTTATGTTCAGAAATACTCTAAGATATGGAAGCATGCTAATCCGAGTAAATAATACAAATATCGTGATTTTTCTAGGAGAGCTAGGCCCCGAATGTGATTTCGGAAAGGACAACGAGGCTATTCAGGTGAGTTGCGAATGGGAGTTATGCGACCTCTTCAGAAAAATGCCACAGTAATCGCGGCGAAAGAATAGTAATGAGAGAGGAACCTGAAAACCAGGCAAAATTCATGGAGCCTATGTCCGTATCGCGACTTTATTGACATTTCCTCTTTCCGAAGACGTGTCGACGTTTTACTTGTGTATACAGATTAGTGATACGTACGGATACTGCCACCTACATCAACTGATTACCACTCACCTGGAAAGAGGGTGAACAAGAGTCTTTGCTCGAATAAAATATACTCGTATTCATTATTCACTCAAATTTAAAAGTAAAGGAAAAGACTTCAGCTGTATTCTTTGAGTTTTATAATCTATAATTTCTATATTAATAATAATAATAAATGTATTGTCAAAAAAGCAGTACAAACTGCGTATGACCACGTGGAGGACAATAAACTAATTTACTCTCCGGAAGCAAGCAAGGGACCACCCCATCAATTCCGATAAAGGACCCCAAGGCAGAGGCGGATTCAAAAATTTAAATAAAAATTCCTAGATAAGATGAAAAGTTAGCTACGAGTTATAATACTAATGAAATGTCAATATGTTTGTAATTTAACACAAAACAATGTTTAAAATTCAAAAGAATTGAAATAACACTAAATTCACGATTTATTGTTACAATAAACACACCCCTAAAGAAAGCCTAGAGAACCTGTATAAGAAACTATTGTACAGGTATAATATAAACCTAGAAACCTGTATAAGTATTATTTGTCCGATTAAAGTTAAATACAAACAGGTGCATTTGTAAAATTAAAACAATTTTCATGGATATAATTTTTTACTTTCCAATTGTGCGGAATGTATAAGGAAAGTATTGTAATCAGTTGAATTTTTTTGAAATATCTTTGACTCCAGGAGAACCTATTTTCAAATTTTAGCGATGATGGCCAATTTTGTCCCCCCGATAACTCGCGAACAAATTGATGTATCGAAACCAAACTTGAGATTTGATTTTGAGTGCATTGGGAATAGAAGTCTGTTTCTGGACAGCTCATACCGACTTTATTTGCACACCGCGCTTCACTTCCAGTTCTTAAAATTAAAAATTCTGAAAATATGAATATAAGCAGGATTTTCTATTGTTCCATATATTCTACTTTGTCAGTGTATGGCTGCTACGGGGTTGTCTCAAGCTAGCTTTGCCACGGTTCATTGCAGTCTTTAGGGGGATGTTGAGGCATAACGTCTATAATGAGTATAGCTACGTTAGACCTTTCCCCTATAGAAAATTTAGAACAAGGCTGCTCTTTTGCTTCATCGGTTACGTCTCATTACAAGTCTTTCGTCGTGCGTAATGTAGTATGACTAATGGAAACAAACTCATCAGGAAATAAGTCCACGAAGACATTTAACATTAAAGAAATACACTTTTCCCGAGATTTATTTATTTGCTCATGAATTAATACGAGTGCAGATATAAAACAACAGTACAAATAATTAAATCAGTAATAACAAAATTAAGTAGTTAAATATAAAAAGACACATGCAGGAGATTGACATTTTTGAGAATATCATAGTTTAAAAAAATTAGCGTATCTCTTGAACTAAAGAAAAATATTATTAAATATACACGTTTTCAGTCGCAAAGGATTCACTTATTGTAAATTAAATCACTGCAGATTCGTTCTTTTCTAACTTAATAATTTCCTTCTTTGTTTTATTTTCTTTATTTATGACTTCACTTTTCGGAAGGATGTCTATTGTGTCAACCGTTATTGTATTGATTAACTCAAATGAATCGCCTTTTGAAATATTTTCAGATTAGGCATTTAAGTGACCGTTTTTTACACATTAAATTCTTTACTGTGTTTTCACGCCATCAAACATAACAAAACAATTTTCATTACTTTTGCGAGCTTATTCACTTCATAATGTTTTCATGTTCAAAGTGAATTACTAATAATCTGTTTTCTTTATTTTTCCAGTGCGTTGAACGCTGCACGCTAGACAAAATGAACGGGGTAAGTCTACAAACTAAATCTTAATAATTAAAAAGTTCATTCCCATTACACAGAACATCATGTAGTCTGATAATTTATAGCATATCTTCATGGAATGGGATGTAGGTTAAGACAAAATTGTAGAGCTAATTGAAGGGTAAAATTGAAAATATTCCAATATCTTTGTCTACAGATGTTGTTAAAAAAATTAATCAATTTTACTTTAACCCATCTGAATTATAAAATGGAATGTTGAAAAATTAAAACCAATTGAAATAATATCAACCTTCCTTGCTCTTTAAAAATTAAATATAATTAGACAAATTAAAATGATTTGTAATTAATCAGTAATTACAAAATGAGTTGAATTTAATTAAAAGTATACGATTAATATTTAAACCTCTTTTCGGATTATTTACCCATGTTGTCATAGTTTATGACAAAACATTTCGTTGGAAAATGCAGCCAACATCTTCAGAAGCTACAGTAATTTGAAGTTTCAAGCATGGAAACCGGGTTATCAAAAGGATAGAAATAGTTTCCCTCCATACCGATCGGTAGAATGGGAAACCAGTAGGAGTATATCGAATATGCAGCAAGAGGGATGATGTTGGGGAAACAGTTATGTTATTTTACTTTTTATATAAGGGAACCAAATCTCATTAACGGCATCAATTTCTTCCTTCCTATTATGATATTTGGGGTGCGATACTATGTGTTACTCTAGCGACTCCGATCAAACGCCCTCTTCGTCCACGACGCGCTGCGCCACCGCTGAGGATTCCTACCGCCGTCGCAGGCGAAACGTTCGGATTCAATTCTTATTGATCACGGCACAATGGTTGGGGAAATATTATTAGTTAATAAGCCTTAACCCGTCTGTTACTTGGCTACCTTACTGTCGATATCCGTTATTACTTCATTATTTTTTAAGTCTTCCACGAAATATTCAATAAATGTGTATAATGAGTAACAAAACGTTAAATACTATGAAAAATAGATGACAAACAGTAGGGCGCATGTATTTTTTTTATTATTCAGCGGTATTACGAAAATATTATATAGTCATTGGATACCTGTAATTCGAAACCAGGAAGTAGGATAATAAAAATGAGAAGTGAATTTTTTAACAGGAGAAAGGTTCAAAGTTGTAAGATATTTTGTCATTATTAATAAAAAAAGAAAAACTATTTTATGAAAATTAACTTGATAACATTGATAAAATATTTTTAAAACAGCGTGTAGAATCTCGAAAATTGGTGACAAGTTTTATGCAGAACGAGACAAGCTAATGTTTTCTCAAACAAATCGGTGCAATCGATGAAACATCGTGTTCAATATTATACAGTAGTTAATGTTGTAGGATTGTTCTGAATAAATATGTGTATTTTTGACTGGTTTTAGATTAATGAAGATGGAACAATAAAAGATGATGCTGGTTTGAACTATGTTGACGAGCTTATGAAAATCTCTGTGGAAATGAACAAAGGGGCAGAAGAAGCAATAATGGAATTTAGCAAAGAACTAAAAAAGAATATGACAATCTGTATAAAACAAGGTAAAAATTAAAATGGGAAGAAATTCCATAGTCACCACTCAGTTTATAACTGAATATTTTCTTTTCAGCTCAATTTCTTTTTTATCTGAAATCATTGAGACAAGGTAATGCATTCCATAGTAAACGAAGGTGTATTTTTTGTGGTAATGTTTTGTATTTCATAAATTATATCATCAATTTTGGTCTTCAAAATATTCTACCACTTACCTCACAAGAAAAGATACTTGATGCTCCTCTGGCCACGAAAATTATTTTTACATTCCAATTCTGCAAGCTCTAGTCAATATACTGTCCGGCATCCGTGTTGCGTATTGCACAAATATTTTCCGTGTACTCACAAACGTTTTTGTATCTTTCTTTTGTTTGTATTAGTTGCGGTCCTTCTTTGATGCATATTTTTACGTCTTTTATTAAGTACCATATATTTTGGCTTCTTTCTTCATCATATAGAAAGCAATTCCAAAGCATATGGTTAGGTGTTTCCTTTTCTTTTCCACATATATATGTACGGTCTATTGTTTCTCCAAACCTCTTTAGATAGATTACGAAGTTACCATGCTCAGTTATAATTTCCTTCACTCCTTTCATAAGATCAAACCAGTTGCCTTTTGTCCACATATGTGCCCATATATTTGTTGCATAGTCCGTGATAGGTCATATTCCATCTATTTACGGCTTTATCAATTCTTCGTTTCTCTTATTAAACCCAACTCGAATTATACTGCAAAGAAGTTCTTTTTGTCTATTCACACATATTCTACATGTTTATGGATGTTAAATTTTTCATCTAGTATTTCTACGAGACATTTCACACTTCTTTCAGTTTTAATACTTCTCCCATCCAGTTTCACTAATGGGTTCCTCCTCGTTTTCGTACCATTTCCGACGAAAAGTTTTATTTTGATAAGACGTATTCTCAATAAAGTAAACAGCTGGTCACAAGAAATTACAGTACTTATTTCCCTCGTACATTTTCCGTGTATAAACATACGTCATCAGCGTATGATATAGCTGCATACTGAAGTACGTTTACTGCGTCTGCCTTGTCCCGTTGCAGGTGCGGTGTCATAAAGACCTTCCTAAAATCTGAATATTCGCCAAAAAAAATTAAATCATTGAAATATATACAACGTTCCATGGGATACTCAAAAATACTTCGAAAAATTAGGGAAGGAGGATATAAAATGTACGGTCCAAGAAACATAAAAAGGGCTCACAAAAATATTCTAAGACCCGCGCTCTTAGCAGTTTGGATTTGTTAGGTTTGCAATGCCACTCTCCTGCGACGCGGGCAAAAGCTCCTCACCTTCGTTCGACCAATCGTAGGCAATCTTGAAACTGCTTCCATATTTGGCAGACGAATAGAAGACTAGTACTGGCGAACATACACCTATTAAATCGTAACCAGAGAAAATGTTTTATTACGCCGCTATTAAAGAAATGTTTCGTAATTTTTTATTATACACGTCTTGGACTTCCATAAAAAAAATTATTCTTTAATGTTCTTAACTTCAATAAACTTTATTATTCTCTGTATTAAAATGACATCTCAATTTGTTGTCTCACAACGCCGTCCTAGGGAATATAAAAAATTAAACTTCTCCGTAAAAACATTTGTTTCTTACTATGAAAAAAACATTGTTTTTATCATATAATTTGGATATCATCGCAAGTTATCGTATGGATTTTTAAAAATTCGAATCAGGAATTACATATAAATATTCCTATAATTTCTGAATTTTATACAGTGGCGTAAAGAACTCAAAGCTCATTGACATGAAGTGAAGTGTATTGTCTATCGAAATTTCACATAATTTGCAATTCTTTTATATTATTCTTATATATCAATTGGAATTCAAGCATTATAGAAAACAGTTGTATAAAATATGATTAAATTCTAAAGGTTAATTCTAGCGATATTTATAAAGAATAAATAAATTACCTCTACTAGAAATATACTGATCCCAGATATAACTCTTCGGCTGTAATAGTGCAACATAAAACAACATGCTCAGAGAGTAATATTACAAAATATTTTGTTTAGATATCAAAAAATACAAAAAAAACAAACTTTTATTAAGATATTCAAATGAAATTGAGTTTTATTTACACAGATTGACTATGTTAATCACACAATAAAATATCGGATTTCATGCATGGGAAATTTAAGCAATTTACCAAATCAAGAAAAATATTCCAGAATAAATTATAACAATTAATACTGCATTTAATTGAGTATCTCTCATTCTCTCAGATATCAATTTCATCATTTTCTCTGATTTCCTTCTCTCCTTTACCTTTTTTAATTTCTTTCTTTTCTTCTCTCTTTCCCACCTTCATTCTTTCTTTTCTTCTCTCTTTCCTTTCTTTTCTTTTGTCTTCCCTTTCTTCTTTTTTCTTTCTTTCCTTCCTTCTTTTTTTCTTTCTCACCTCTTTCCTTTATTTCGTTCTTTCTTTCTTGTTTTCCTTCCTGAACACTTATATAAATTCAAGGAAAATAATTATAATTCATTCACGTTAGTTTCAAAAGAATACCACTTTTATTCTTCACAAATACAGAATTTATTTGATACACATATAATAATAATAATAGTAATAATAATGATAATAATAATAATAATTCATTCTTCATTTAAAATGTAAGCACCGATATTCAGTATTAATTGTTGATTTCAATAGCAGGGGACGAACATGGTAATTTAGATGCATTCTTTACGAGTATATAACTTTTTACGAACCAACATGGATATTTATATTTGTGAATATAAACGTATTAATTAGGCATTAAGCATAATATTTACAGTAAATTAAATTAGTAGCGACGCAGTTGACAAGATACATATAAATTAAAATGTGAAGTTATTGTATCTGGTTGGTCTCAGCATTCCAGATTTAGGGTCATATCTTAAGAACTTGTTGTTTTAAATCTAGAAATCTCCTCTAATTAACATAATATTTTACCATCAATACAATAGAGAATTTCGTATTTTCAGAAGGCGTTGAACGAAAATATGAAATTATACGAATGAGGAGTTTCATTGGAATATTTATGTGACGTATGCGGGATATTTAAATGGCGTTCTACTTTTTGCTGCCTCTTAAAATACAAATTTAGATCGCAGAAGGGTTCATCCCGAACAGACCACGGAGACGCGAATGACACGTCACTTTCGTTCAACAAATAGAACGTAGAATTAAAGTAGCTTTTATATTTGGTGGTCTAATGGAAGAGCAGAAACAACGAAGAGATTCGTAATAAAACTCCCGAAGATAAATATTGAATTTTATCATTATTAGTGGAATATTTTTTTAGTTTTTAGTCATACACATTTCAAAGTATTTACAGCAAGTAATACTTATAAAGACAAAAAACTTAATTTCTCCTTGAAATTCAATAAGTTAGTAATTATGTGACCTCAATACGACATGCCATGGAATGGAATATGTTGGAAATTATAGTATTGTGTAACTGAATGATGAATAATGCAGAAAAATCGCTATTGTTCCATGATACAATGTGAGTTACATTGTAAGAATTCAATCACATAAATTAGCTATTCGAACCGTACGTTTACGAAATATTTTGATTCAAACTGATATCTTGAGAATTCTCTTTAGTCAAGTCAAACTGTCTCCTTGTAGGCCCCAAAGGTGCCCATGGCATAAAGAAATAAAAGCATATTCGCATCAATTAAGATGTGTTGCTTGTTGTAGATCCAAGTGTTTTTCGAAGATTTTATATTATTTGCACTTATTGCTTAATAGTAAGGTATGTAACAAAAATATTAGATTACGAACGAACAAGTTTGAAAGAAAAAAATGGATCTCAAAACACTCTCACAAATTGGAAAGCACTGATCTGTCCATAAGAGGTGTTAGTTCAAACACAATATTTAGACGCATTTAACTTATAAACCCTATTCTCAATCTTAATAATGTTACTAAATGTAGTTATGATCTGAACAAACACAATTAAAAAATCACATTACATTTATTTCAATTTCAAAATTTTTTTGCTAGTTTTATGCCGGTCACCAAATATGAAACTTTCGTCATTTAATTCAGTAGGATTTCGTATTCTATAACCTGAAATAACTCAACTTTAGAATGCATCGATCGAGAAGACAAACATAAGTATGGAGAGGGATCGCAATGACAAATTTACTATCAGTCATTTGTTATATTCGTTTAGAAATATTATGTCTCAACACTTTCAATATTAGATCCCACTCTAAACCATATACCTTTTTGATTTTTGGTCAGAATGTTAAAATACACTTTTTAAATTATAACTAGTTTGATATTAGTAAATGATAGGATTGGTTGTCCTTGTAGGTTTCATTCAAAGGCGACTAATACATGTCATTATTGCAAAATCAGCAATATCAAATTTAAATGTATCTAAAGAGGGAATTGGAAGAGTCACATTACAATGTGTGAATAAAGTACAGTTACACGAGACTATTGTATAAAACAAACTTAATACTTGAGGAAGCTATATTGTATTAAAATGATAAAGATCTTATAAAAATGTGTCCAATTTCGATTTTCTTAGCATTGTATGTTTCGATTTTTTCAACACGTTAAACAAAAATAAAAGTAATGCGAAGACGTTCGAATATATCAGATGATACGGAAATGAACTGGGAATGCTTGTTATCTACTTACATGCCAACAAAGTTGATGCGATGACGCGTTATGCGACGTTCCAAAATAACACATTTATATTTTCTCAGCATCGTGAGAAATGTTTTCTCATATGTTTTCATGAAGATATCGTTTTTATCACCTCTCATACAGACATTGTCAGCTAATTTATAATTGAATTCGCTTTCAAAAATCTTTTCTCGTATATCACCTGGGATTGAACCAGTGACTTATAGATCGTATCATTCGTGGTAGGACTTCGTTCTCCTGAGCCACGTCTCCCATGCAGTTGGGAGGGCCAATACACTTCAAATTAGTTTATTTTACACTCAGAAATTATTATATTCATTATATAAAAGTATTCTCTGGAAACAAAATTTCGTCAATTCGTAGAAAAATATACAAAAATCTGCATTTTTTCTTCGTATAGTTATTTGTTGAAATTAAATCCTTCATCTACGACTGTAAGTAGAAATGTTTGCAATACCTTATCTCATCTGACCAGACAAACTCGTGTTTCTCAGTGGAGGGGGAACTTGTCTTACACGAGCATAGCAAAGTGAACCTTGCGAAGTATTCTTCTGCCATGTCTCATCACGAGCACTCCGTTAGGGAAAAGGTGATTGCTTTGGTGGAAAGTGCCAATTTCAGTGCATCGGCAGCTGGAAGGCAATATGGAGTAAGTCGGAAAACTGCTTGCAAGTGGGTTCAACAATATCGTGAAACTTGGGAGGTTGGAAGGCGTGCTGGTACTGGATTGTGGCGAGAGTCTAACGAAGCCCAAAACGCCGTTCTGGTAACCAGGCTAAGGAGAATCCTTTCCGCTCATCAGAACAGTTAAGGCGCCTGTCTAATTTTCCCGGTTGCGCGAGAACTGTTAGAAACCGTCTGTTAAAAGCGCAGAAATTATAAATCAACTCCTTCCTTAGGACCTTTAATCAGAATTGATGGAATGGGTCCTTGTTTGGTTCTGGAAAGTAAAGTAGTTTGTCCTCCACGTGATCAGACGTGTTTTCTTACTGTTTTTGATATAATTCATTTTTATTAATAGCATTATAAGAATTAGATTTGGATACATTTGGAGTAGATTTACGTATAGCTCATTCAAACGTCTTATACTCCCCACGCTGCATTTCTGTTTCCCGAACATTCAAATTGTTGAAAAACGAATAAAAAATTTGTTAAGAATATCAAAATTTGAGTTATGACAGCGAAAAAGACACTGTGCTCTCCCTTTCGGACAACCAGTGCTTCACTGAGAGTAAAAAGAGAACTTTGGGTAAAGCAATATACCTACCACGTTTGAAGCGGTAATATTGTCTTTATATGTGCATAGTTTTTGACGGTAAGGGTATAAAAAGACACGTCAAACTTTCGATATTTTTTGCATACTTTTGTTATAAGAAGCTTTCTGTATTATATAAAACAATGATGATATTACTTCCAGCAAATGAAGTTGAAGACTCAGGACCCGAGATGTGTGGCCAACCGGGAGGGATACGTGCATGGACTTTAAGCAAGTGTTTATGTGAAAACGTAAGTAGCGTTATGGCAGTGAGAGAATGCGCAATTTCATTATTATGCATGATATCTGGATACTGATACTGGACATGGATAACGCATCACGTATCTCACATACAATTCCCTACAAATATTGTTTGTACCTGCATGATCAGACGCCTCAAAGCAATTAATTGTCAGGACTCAAGTAGTTAGTAACATCTAAACAGAAATGTGTCAAGAAGTGTCCTTTCTTGATAGAATTTTGAGACAATAATGCATCTTGTTGATAACATTAAAAATGAAGGACGAAACAATAGGAAATCACCGGCACATCTTTCAATGCTCCTAAGTACAAACATATGCGCGATTTGCTCCGTTTGGTTATGTAGAAGAGTAATTAAATTTTGAGCACATATAAATGTAGATGACTATTTATCATTTGCGTAACGCCGTGATGAGAGAAAAAATTCAACTGGAATATGACGTAATGTAAATTAAGATTTATTAGTAATTCAACGTCATATATTGGATACTTTACTATACACCAATGAACTTGAATAACGGTGATAGTTTCGTAAATTGGAAATTTTTCTGTATTCTGTTTAAACATACGTACATAAATGGTATTTTGGATATAAAAACAAAAAAAAACTATACAACCACTTCGATGTAAACGTAAAAATCTTGGTATTCTCTAAATATTATGCATTTATGTATAAATAACAATATTCAGAAAATTTTATTATAACATTATATTTTCGGAATAGAATAATTGCAGTATGCATTGGTTAAAGTAAATGTATTACATTCCCTGTTCTAATAATGTCATTACCACCAAAACATGTTTTCTATTTTGTTATTTCTTATATAATTTCTCCATACAGTATTAATATGAACATGTCTAGTACGTTAGCCTTATCATGTATTTATTTTTTGCAGAACAAAGCTCTAAAGGATCAGGAAGATTAACATAATTAAAGAAAAGTAAAATAAATGTAAATGGTTGACATCATTCTGGAAATAAAGACCTTCCTAAAAATTATGGGTTTTCTAAATACCAACAAATTTCCTGCTGTCTTGTTAGCCTCTAATCCCGGATCTCGCCAGATAGGAATAGCTCATCAGAACAAAGAATATTTCTAGATGGAAAATGGAAGTTCGACGAGGTATAGACTCCTAAACTTTAAGATAGAATATAATAGGACATAATAGTACACAATACAATTATTCAATATACTATATATGTATATTTATTATGTATAGTATAGTAGTATTTTATATATACTATATAAAATATAATAACATATATAAACTATATAAAATATTATGACTATTAATATTATATAATATATATAGCATATATAATATTATATATATATATATATATATATANATTTATTCATTGCTTTTATTACGTTTATTCGGGTAATTATTAAGAGAAAATATCGGATGATCGAAAAAAATATAAAGTTTCTCCCCCGAGTGAGTGCGGTTTGGAAGAAGGTGCGGGGGTACGCGGTCTAGGGACGGAGGATGAAGTGGAGTGGGAAGACTGATTATTTTGGGGCACAGACCCTGGGTTTCATGGAATAAGGCCATAAAATATCGATCTAGTGTCTTGACGTGCTGCGCAGTTAGTTTGCGGGGCCTTAAGATTAAGGGACAGAAAATTAAATAGCTGTGAAGAATAATTGACCAGACACGTCGTCGAAGTGAAAACTGAAGGGGCAGATGGAAAATTACCGTAGAAATCCGGGAGGAAGGCTTGGACTGTTATTGGTGATAGATCCGGGAAGTACGTGCAGTGTAATGAAAAAAATAGGGAGAGTTGTCCACGGAAAGAATGAGGGTCCGAATGAGAGCACTTCTCGCCATACGAAAAATTCCATTAGTAAGACTGATAAGGGACGGAGGTGGTAGGGATGAATACGATGGACGGAGGGGGTGAAGGGTCAAGGTTCGAGCAACGAACCTCACGGGTCAACAATAAGAGATGAGTGACGGAGGGCGAAAATAATAGAGGGCCAGAAACATCTGAGTAGAAGTTCTGAGGTTTGGAATGAAAAGAAGTGTTAGTAATATGTGACAAACGCATTAAAATGTGTCGATGGCAAGAACGAAAAAGGAATGAAGTTAGCTTTCCAAAATTAAATATCACCTTGTAGAAATATGAGCGCCACGAGTCTGCGAAGTGACATGGAAGGGGCTCGGAAGGAAAAATATTAGAGTTTGGAAACAAGGAAGTATTATAGTAATCAAACCTTACTATTCGTTCTCGATAGAAATACGTCATACAAAAACAACCAATCGGAGGCACTCCACGTGTAGTGTTAAAATGAGTGATTATTGGCCGAAGGAAACAAATGACGTCGGGAAAGGAGGAACATTCTTGCGAAGCTCCGGACCACTAAGTGGGGAGACGGTTACTTAAACAAGGAGTAGCGTCGCTCTGAGAGGATTTTGTGGATTTTGGATTGTAGATTGTGGGGATTTTTATTTTAATTTGGTTCTGTTCATTACGATTTATTTGATTCTGTTCATTACGAGCAAGTTATCCGCAACCTTTAATCCGTCGGTTCGAGTGTCGTCCAATCTTCGGCGAAAGTTATTTTTACCGAGACTTAAATGGCCAAAAACGATTATTAATGCCATTAACTCGTGATGTCTTCGTCAAGTTAAGCTGTTTAATGACGAAAATGGTATCTTCTACGCACGCGGAGGGTCATCTGGTTCCGATAGAGGCGAATGGTGACCGGTACCTGCGGAGCGGAGCAATGAATGACCTGGTGGTAGCTGAAACTTACTACTCCTGAAGGAACTAGCCACACCCACTTCATTTTGGCTACTGCTGATCCAGCTTTAAATAAAAATGTCAAGGTAAATTGCATGACTGGCTGTGTCCAGTGCACCGTTCGTGGCGTTAAGTGTCAATGAATTTAACCAAGTCAGTATGACATCGCCAAAGACTCTTGTGACGCTTACAAATGGTCATTAACAATATCATCAAGGACAAACTTTTATTGCAGATAATTTGTCACTTCGAATGTACAATTTTTAAATTGAATACTGGCTGGAATAGTTCATCAACCATCCTTTTGTTGCTCGAAGGGAAGCAAATATTATGTCTTACGATATTGTGATTGTTGGGGATATTTTGGAATTGGAATATGCAGGGGAAATGTCTGCGTGGGCAGTGTAAGTGTATAATAATGATGTGTAAAACACACAGCCAAGTGTTGCTGAAAATGGCTAGGCCAGTTTACTGACATACGTGTTTTTTAATACCTATGTTAACAATATTTGAGCTCAGAATGAGTCATAGTCAACTTTTTGTGCGTATTTTTCGGAAATTGATAAAAACTTTCTGATCGTGGATTTTGCTTAGATTTTCCTCAATCACTGACGACCTACCGTCATGGGATTCTTTTGGTTTCCAAGACTTAAATGTGAATATTTCTCCTGTCTTAATATTTTTAATACTTGAATAAATTTTGTATATTCTTTTCTCAAGTGGTCAGACGATAGACAGTGCACACCCTATGGTCTGTGTCTCGCCACTAAATAAAAACTTTTTATAATAATAATAATAATAATAATAATAATAATGACAATAATAATAATAATAATTATTATTATTATTATTATTATATGTACTGACTCTTAGAAATGCTCCAGAGAGTTAAATATGGTAGATTCTACTACAATTGACGTCCATTACACAATCTAATTAAATAAATAATGCAGGACTTACGACCTTTAAACGTTTGATGTAAAAAAAATTAAACAAAGATGAAGGAGCTGTGAAATGTACTTAGTATGAAATGTCTATCTCTAATTTTTAATTAAAATTACAAACTATGTGTTTGAACGTAGCAAACTACTTTGTCCAAAGTAGGTTAATATCCAACTCATTGATACCATTTATATGGTTGTGCTATTTGTACTAGTTGACACAAAGTGATATTGACGACATAAATAAATCACATTCATAATTAGTCCTGTATATATTTACAATTTGGCAATATATAATCATTATTCCTCTTGGAGATTATTTAAAATTATTCGACGTGGCATTGAAGTAAGCATTTCATGTGAGATACGTAAAAAATTTATCCTCTTTCCACAACATTTATAGGAATTTAAAAAGTATGAACTCAAGAATTTAATCTAAAAATATCATTGAAGTTGCTTTTATTAAAACAGTTTGAAAGTCCGTGTCAATGAATTACGGGTCGTTACACCTGGAAATATTAGACAATAACGTACATGGTAAACGAGGGCAAGTCAATACATAAGTCACAATCGTCAGTTTTCCTTATGCTGTTTTAAATAATGAGCGCATTTTTACCAGTAGATGGCAGCATTTGTATGCTTGTCTTATAGACTGCATGACATCTCGTAGGCACGCAGTCAGTCAGAGGCAGTCAGAGCACGAGGGCGGTTGTGTTCTTAGAATGCACACGAGAAGGACAGTGTGCAGTTACGCGTTTCTTGTGGACCAGATGACTTTCCACAGAAGAAGTTTTGCTTCTCAGTCCCAAGAGTGTTCTTCAAATGTGATGAAGGAGAGAGCCATGTATATTGTGCTTGTCTCAACGCTGGAACAGTATCTTATTTCTTGTAGAAGGAATTGTAGTCTGTAAAATATCGTAAGGCGCCTGGCTATCTTTCGTAGTACCTTACGTAGGATTTACTTTCCGCTGTACCCATTCACATTTCGATATTTTACATATTATTGAATACATTAACTTAGATACTGGTTGCGAGTTGTTGAGAATGGTTTTGAAATGAATGCGGAAATTTAACAAGAGATCACACTTTCGTAGTAACTAACGTAGTAACGTACTAACGTAGTAACATGTAGTGGTATTCGGTGTAACATTTCTGTAATAATTAACATCAATTTTTAAAGAAATATATGATAGTTCCAAAGAGTTGAAAATATGAATCAAGAAATACAGAATGCCATTCGCTTCAAGTTAAAGTCGTTTAGTTTTCAGGCTTGGATAACACCAATACTTGAACCATATGAGGACCCTGCCACAATTGCCACCGGGTCAGGTAAGACGATTGATGTTGAAACGTCAATAAAAATGAGTGAGAATTAGTTTTAACGAAATTATGAGTGCTAAAGAGTTAGGTGAGGAATTATCGGCTTAAATGCATAAGACTAATGTGAGTGATAGCCGGTTTAATGTATGAACTCACACTGCGTATGTCATCACGTTATATTGGTTCAGTTAATATATTGTTTTGTTTCATTATCGTCTGCAATGAAACAAAAAATATAACGACTGAATAAATAAAAAATACTGCTTTTTCACATTTAATAAATATCTGCTAAAACAGTAGAGTTTCCATTAGTAATTTCGAAAATGCCTCATGTCTCACATGTATTTTTTGAAGGTTACCCACAGTAAATTTCACTATAAAATAAATTCACTCGAAACAACGTTTGAGATTCTTTGAAAAAAATCTTCGCATCTTCCTTTGTTGAGTTCAAGTGAATTCGGGGATGATGGTCCATTTTATTTATATAGGCTTCCCTTTTAAATCTTAATTTCACACTATACGTTCAGTAAAAATTCGAGTTAAATTATCAAAAATTGTATGTTTGCTTAATGTACAATAAACTAGGAAAAAAATTGAAATTCTTAGGGATTATAACTGTGCGAATAACGAATCTAAAAGTTTTGCTAGAAGGAAATAAATTATTCGAGAAAGAAAAGTGATGTGGAGAAATAAGAAGATGGAGCAAGATAAGTACCAATTTTTAGAAGATAAAAACCAATTTAAGAATTTCTTAGTGTAACGAATATAACCTGTGCAATTTAAATTAAATGAGTGGTAATAATGACATAGAAAATTAATTTTTTGGGAATTGGGATATGAAAGAAATCAAATAAATGAAAAAAATAGAAAATATTTACGATCTTGGTCACCTACTTTCTTTCTAGTTCAGCGTGCACGAAAATTTTTCTTGCCTAGTTTTTTCGCACCATGTGATTACGTTCATATATTTGTCGTATTTTTTCTTTTGTCTCGTAAATTCTGTGTGAAACAAGTTCTTTTTCTAGAAGAGCCACCTACTTGTCTCTTGGATTGCTTGACCTTATACCCTTTCAGTGTATCAGAGCTCAATGATCCGGATCACCGCGCTGCCTCAAGGTTGACAGGATAAGAAAGAGTAATATGTGACACATCTCTAGTCAAAGGCTACTCCAACATTCGGTTGGATGATTCTTCAACTTTCGCAGGCGTGTAAAGGGAAACTGCTGGGGTAGATGAAAAAGTTTTAAAAAATAGCGCAGAAACACATGTGATCATTTGTGTTACATTTTGCTGTGGAGAGACCTAATGAAAATAAATGCAAAAACGTCCTCGCTCTTATAAAATAATTGAGTATAAGAAATTAAATATAGGAGAGTTAGGTTATTTCGCTTTTGGGTATTCAAACTTTGAAAGTCTTTATTCCAGTTACCATTTGTTTTGTATCATCTTAAGGGTTAAAGTTTAAAAAATTATTATTATCTTTTTAAATTTAAGAATAAAGTTTCACTCATTCGAAAATTCGTTTAATCTTTGGGGCTAAAATTATATAAATCGAACAATTATTTTATCAGGCACATTATACAGTTAAAATTACCTTATTTGATAAACAATCATAAAGGCATGAAACTTTTTAAAAGAATATCTAAAAATTATAAAAATGTTATTAAGTATTTATGGAATTCACCAATACTCTCAACTCCATAGCACATCATCATATAATTCGTAATACAATTATTAACTTAATGTCTCCAAAGCGGCAGTATATAACCTGAAAACTGCATATGGACAATTCCATTGGCTCTCCTATCATTTGGAATTCAAGTTGAGGAAGGTAAAAGATTCCTTTGAGACCTGGTCGCCTCATCCAGTGCGAACAGACGTGAAGTAGTGATCCTTTACACGTCCTTGTATCTTACCAATCCACTGCTCTCTTACCAATGGTCTTCTCTTAAGCGGTGAACCTCGTTCCATCTGTGAGACTTGCAACACAATACTTACCGTTGAACACTTTCTTTTGGAGTGTCTCAAATATAGTACTAGCCGATGGAGACACAATCTAAACAATAGATTGGACTTTATGTTTTGAAAACAAAAAAAAACACAACAAAAAAACAAAAACAAAACGAACCGAATGTCCTTTTACATTCCTTTAGGAATTTTTTCTTGTAGATTCTTTCTTTATATCTTTCTTTAAACATATTATCTTTCCATTAAGTGTAAAACGACCTTTGTTGTCGAAACGCCTTTAAATCTCCCTAGCTAACTAACTATAATTTTTGTAGAACAAAAGAAAACTGAATGCACATCCCAGTAATTCCAGAAAACGCCTCCTTAATGAATTACATCTTTAAGATGCATAATAGATTTAGAATACAGCTCATACAATATTCTGCCTAAATCCTGGTTAAATTGTATTCTTGATCAAATTTATTCCTGGACAGCAAATCCTGGTCATTCACTTTGTTGGTTTGAAAAGTCGCGCCTTCCCTCGACAATGCGAGAGAAGAATCAATACTCCTCGCGTCGATTCGTCCACGTGGTGTGCAATGGACGGAGTCTCCATCGCTACGGCAGATGTGACATGAGGTGTGGTGGCGTCTGTTGTAAAGAGTGCGTTCAATAACGGTTACGGATAAATCATTAACTAAATTACTCTAAACGATAATTACAACAGCAAGATCTTAACAAGGGCTCACTATTTTAAAGTATTATTGTAGTAACATGCTATAAACGTTTCATCGACGTGCGAACCGGTGTAGTGCAGAAACGAAACAGTACGAAGCTTTGACGAAGCTTCTCGTGCGATAGGTGCGATCTGTGATGCACTGTAATCGGATCTGAATGTTACGAAACTTATCATAACGATTAAGATTTTACGGAGAAAATTTCATATGAAAAATGGAAGGGATAGGTGTTACTCCACCAATGAAAGAAACCATATTGACGTCTTCTGGTTTATTGAGTAACAAACAAGTACTTCAAATCATTACTCATCAGAAGGAAAAAAATAGGAAGCTTCAAAGCATTAAGCATCTCTGCAGTAAAAAATAATAAGTCTGCTCCTATTTTTTTATATCTTCACGTGAAGTTAGACACACGGATGTACACAATTTTCTATTGTCACCAGACAAAAAACACAATACCTTGGAACAAATTATATACCCATTTCAACTCACAAAAAATATTTCACCAACGGGAAGTAAGTTTTTCTTCAATATTTATTTTTATCTGAATTAGTACGTCTTAAATTGAATTGCCTTTCTTATGTACAAAAACAGGACGACTTTTTCTGAATCTTTGCTTTCCATATCATTTATTCAATCCATGCAATCCAAAAGGCATCCTTTCTTCTATTTATTCTAAATCAATTGTTTTTTAAATGGTAATAAATTTTAGTCATATGTACCACATCTTTCGTAATGTTCACTTCAGTAGGGGGTGGCTCTTACATAAATGTGAGTATTCGTATAAGGATACGCTCGATACCGCATTAGAAATGCTTTTGAAGAGTCACTGACTATTTCCTCGCGTAGGGAATATATTCTTTCAAGTTTGAAAGTGGAGTGTACCAGCGGTACCATATGAGTCACGAGAAACTTATTGTATTAAGTACCTTCACCTGTACTTAAATAAAGGTACAACGGACGATTCGGACCCGTCTTATGTAATACTGATTTGCGTGTTTCCCCGATGCATTAATTTACACGCATTCCTGAGTATTTTGCCAATGTACAATCGGTATACATTGAGTTGAAGTCGAATAATGAGAAAAAACATACAAAACAAAACAAAACAAAACAAACAAACATAATACAAATAATTTTTGTTCAGCTATTTTTCTGTGTATCCACTGGCCTTTATTTACGCTGCAAGGCCAATAGTGTAGTGTTAATCACTATCTCTCTGTTAATCTGAGTTTTCTGTGCTTGCTTGAATCAAATCGCTAAATATCGAAATATCGAGCATCGAACTAGACGTCGAAAGTGATTTTAGGTGTACTTCATCAGAAGACAAAGTAAACGTCTCTTGTCGAAAATAAATAGTGTCAGTCCTCTCATTGATGGCGATAGAACTGAAAGAAAATAACATTATGTGTTATGAATTAATTGAATAGTAATTACAAAAGGCAGTTAATTCACACTTTATTTTGAAATATATGTTTCTACGTTACATTTCGTCAATGTACGTTTATGTGTATTTAGTGTTTTAAACATCTTATTTTGAAATATAACGGAGTAAAATGATGTATTACATATATGCTATATAATACATTAAACAAAATGTATTGTATATAGTATTTTATAGTTGTTCTTTTTATTATATACGAAGTTTACTTTTGCACTTTAAAATTCTGCGGCGTGACCATAAGCAAGTCTCCTAAAGTGGACACTCGTATACCCTTAAAGGTTGATAACCGCAGCCACAAAATATATGGTTTTCCCCATGAACATAGAAGTCATTACTATACGACAAATGAAAGTACGTTTCGTATTTGTAATCTTTGTGTCGAAAAACAAGGAAAACTGCATGAGGTAGCTTTGCTCAGACAGACAGGATGGGGCTATCTTATGTTTTTCGTAGTAATTCTCAGCTGAACTGTTTTATGACGTCCATGACTGATTTATTACTTCACCTCTCAAAAAATCTGAACATATTTGAGGTCTATAGTGTAACTGTATCGAGCCCGTTACTGTCCTTGGGTACTTTTTGAAATGTTTTTTTTAAATTTATAATTGGAGCTTTAGGTTTCACCAACATCGAGGTCATTAGAGACCTTGTCGAAATGATTGGGTGCCACTGAGAACGCCAAGATATTCTCACGCTATATGATTGTGATGGAGAGTACGTAAAATGTTTCACTATGCACGTAAATGAGACGCAAAAATCCGTAACAACAATGTACTGTAAAAATAAGCGCGCACACACATTTTTTTCAAGAGAAATGCCCCTGATATACCTTGTTTTTAGAGGGTAAGGCCATAGGTTTCAAAACCAAGTGACAAATCTTTCACATCTTTTTGCAATTTGTAAGTGTAGGCTATACGTGGGTGACCTCTACACTCACAAAAATTGAATGTGAGCAAGCAGAAAGAGTAGCATAGCAAGCGTACATACAAAAACAAATCAATATAAAATATTTGATAGCACGTACGTAAAATAATGCTTAAAACTTAGACCCACATTATCATCAGCTTCATAGCTAGACCTATATCGTTCTTTTACGACCAGAACCGAGAAAGCGTTGTTGTGCTAATTTAATAAGAACTTTCTTATTTTACATCAAATAAGTTTCAAACTCAGTACAACTTTAAAGAACAAGATCATATTTAATTTTGATTGTGATCGAACCTGTGGTTCTTAAGTAATGGATTTCAAAATGAGCGCTCCGATTGAAAGAGTGAAAAAAACGGCTCGTTTTTCTTTGTATCTACAATAAGACTGAAATAAGATGCAGTAAAACATTTTAATTCACGCTGATAAACGACGACTAAAATACAAAAAATTTTGGTGCAGCTCATTTTTGTGTGGAGCAACGGGTCAACGTTTTATTAATGCTCAAACTCGAGTATCAAGAGTTTTTTCCACGACAGTAGTTTTACTATTCTGGGACCTTCTCACCGTTTATAGACGATTCGAGTAATATTGAGACTGCATTTAATTGGAGGTCGATTCCAAACTCGAGCGTGCGAATGAGGTTGAATTTCATAATCATCGTCCGAGAAATTTCCTTTCGACGTCGACTTCCGAGGAGAGAACAATATCGCGGACAAAGGACGTACACAAGGCACCGGAGTCTACATCCCTGTAATGAGCAGTGCATTCAAAAGGAGAACGAGTCCCATCGATGGCAGTTCACGTTCATTCCTTTGTGAGGAAGCAACTTTCGGGCGCTTCCATTCAGATGTCACTTCTATCGCGGGATGATGGGATGCAGGCGAAAACGTTTCCGCCACTGCCATTGGCTCCCTCATTACCACAGAATTCGCTATTTCCCATCAATTCCCTCAGTTCCTCTCATCGCGCTTTGTGAACTCGTTATGTTTCTCGCAGTGACATTAATTACCATTTACCTATTATTGATTTCAGATCATAGTTTTGCAGTTGATAAAATAACTATCACTAAAGCGATTCATAGTTCACGACACAGCTGCTTAAACAATTGAGCACTCTCAATTCAGTCACCTCCCCACCACTTCATTACAAACTTAAGGAGAAATTGAGCGGTTCACTTGAAACCAAGACCTTCTCTATCGGGCTAATTACATCCAGTCATCCAGGCGGTTCCCGCTTAATTTCCCTTCGCATCGTCTAGTTCCTCAGCCCCATACAGAAGGCAGCGATTCGTATAGAAGGCCATTGAAAATACCCTATGAGAGAGACAACTGTCAAGTCGATCAAACACTATCCGCTATTGATTGTTGTGTTAAAATTTGCATACCGTCTCAAACAGGAATATATCCTCCAGATGTAAACTTTATCAATTCGAGAAATAAGTAAATTGAGTTAGTTTAAATAACTTCATATAATAACAACTATATATCTTAAACTAGCTTCTGAGAGAAGGTTGCACAATGATGAACCTTCCTAATTCAAAACTTTGACTAACAAGAATATAATGAAACTGGATTTTAACTATTTTAATGCTACTACTGATAAACCACAGTTAACCCTAGTGCTCTAATGACCTAGTCGTTGACGAGTCCTAAAGCCCCATCGAAAAAAAGAAGTTAACCCTGATGAAGAGGTCAGCATAACCTCGAAACGTTGCCGAGTACCAATAATAATAATAATAATAATAATAATAATAATAATAATAATAATAAATAATTTATTAGTCTGCTAGTGAGCAATGATCGGTGGCAGATAGAAAATAATACATACATAATACAATAATACAAGATTAAAAAACAAATCATCAATATCTATAAAAATATTTATAAAATACACACACACTAACGGAATAAAATTCTTAGAAAATTGCTACACATAGCTACAATGAGAAAGAAATTAGATTTAAGAAATTGATTATATAAATGAGACTCATATACATACACAAACACATTTTCGCTTATAAACAGTTAAAGAAACACACTCATACCAACAAACACGCTCAATATACACACATATGTCATTACTACTCCTATACCCTTATCGTAAGTGTAATTACTATAACATAAATAAAAGAAATTAATAACTATAAAAAATAAAACCAAAACAGGGTTGCAGAGAACAATCATGTAATCTACACATCACTACACTTCATTATTACTATTCACTCTGAGCATTTTCTATATCCTTAATACTCCAATCACCTCACTACACTTCCCTGCACTTCACATATGATCCTATTTCGACGAAGCGAGAAGACGGTTGCGGAAACATTTTACTCTTTTTGGTAAGTTCGAAAGTGTTGCTGCAGGTAAGTTATTCCAGTCTACAATGATTCTATTCACAAAGGAGTATTTACCAACATCCGTTTTCTGTTTCCTACATTTTATTTTACGCTTGTGGTCGCTGCGACTAATGTACTTCAGTTTGTGTAGCCTAGCGTTCACTGATTTCCACGCAGGTTCTCCCATGTAGGTTTTGAAGAGAGCACAAAGACGCGCTAACTTTCTTCGATTGGAAAGTGCTCCCAACTCTAAATTAACATTACGTGTGTAGTCCCTAAAAAGTTTTGAAGCCTTTCTTTGTATCCGATCTAATTTTTGATCTGACCCTCCCTTTGATCCCAGCAAGCGGCTCCGTACTCCAGTGTAGGTCGAACTAATGAAGTGTATGCCAAGCTTTTCTAAGTACGAGTCTTACGGAGTTCTGCGTTGTGTATTTAACATGTTCTGTCCAATTTAAGTCACGAATAATTATAACACCCAAGTATTTACAGTATGAAACTTCAGGAATAATCTGATGATTTAATGAATAGTTCAGAGCAGGTTTTATTTTTGATCTTGAAAAACAAAGATTTACTTTTTAGAGGCTTCATTTTCATTTTATTCGTTATAGCCCATTTTCACAAATCGTTTGATCGCTCTGTAACGTATTTCGATCTCTGTCTTTTTTAATATTCCGATACATAATACACTCACCTGCAAATAAACGCACCATCGAATTAATGTGGTTTGATATATCGTTAATATATGCAAGGAAAATAAGTGGATCCAAAACTTCCCTGTGGTACTCCCGATGTCACCGCGATTTCTTTAGAGGAGCACCCATCTATTCTAACTTGTTGAGACCGATCCAGGAGAAATTCACGCGGATCAATTTCTGATAGCGATTTTTGCAAGAAGACGGTCATGTGGCACTAAATCGAACGCTTTTGATAAATCAAGAACTATTACATTAGTTCTCAACATCATCGTTCTCATCTTCATCAATAACTATTGCAGCATAATGAATAAATGTAATAAATGTTCTACTCATTTATGAGAGGATTCTCCCCGTAACTCTGAGATCTGCAAATGATTGTCTAATTATGAAGACTCATATTTGTTATTGGATGAAGTTATTTAGAAGATTCAATAAACAAGAGACAATCAGAAGTTTCTTCACTGTGAGTTAGTTCAAGTTGGTATTTTGTAGAAATAAAAACCTGTAATTATTAAATTCTTAAAAAAATAGATAAATAAAGATATTTATTCATTCAGTACTGTTTTTCCTCATCAGGAATTGTATATTTTGTGAGGCTGGTGGACGTGTGTCGTGCGCCCGCAGCACGTTTTCCGGTATCTTATCCTAAATATAGCAGCCACGCGGTAGCATGGAACCGACGCGGCGGCGAGTGGAAAACTCCCGACCCCCCGACGCGCAAAACTGGCAACCTGAGCGGCTTTGTCACCGGAGGGTGTAAAAGAGCAGAGCAGAGTAGATGACGGGATAGAGAGATGAGAGTTGAGAGAGAGTTATGCGCGGGCTTAGTGATTGTGGACTTGGGGGCATTGTGATTCAGTGTCCATCTTTGAATATTCAATGTACGGGTGTTTTCGTTAACATTCCGAGTTGTATATATTGTAAATAGTCAGATATATTATTTATAAAAATGTATACAGTCTCAAGTTCTAATGTTTTTCTAGTTTTCGGGAGTAAAACTAGTGGTGGGAGCGAGGACGACTCGAAATCTAAGAATTAACTCACTTAGTTATCGGAAAGTAATCTGAATGAAAGCCACCGCAGGTTAACTGTAGCGTTTCGCGGTAAAAGTAGCAGTGAGGTATCTGTGCGGTAAATTCGGAACGCTACGCCACGTTACACATACCTTAAATACAAAAACCAAGAAATTATAAGAACACAACATATCACAGTTAATACTTTTTAATGTTGATTCCTACTACAATTAAATCATTTTCATCTTAAATTCTGACTGTTTCTAATTCTAAGAGTTGCGCCATGAAATCGATGCATACAATACTCGTTCAAGAAATCCACCTCTCCGATACCTTCAGCGTTCAACAAGTTACCTTTACCTGACGACATTTTATATAATATTCTCAATATAACTTTTTAAGTTCAATAACGGAACGTACAATACATATCAACTTAAACCATGCACTCAGGTGTAACAATTACCCAATTAACCTTTTCTTGTTATGAGAACGAGTAATGGCTTGTTTATGCGAGCTTAATTCTTGTCACTGGAATTTGTCACGGCTACAAGACAGACTTAGTGAAAAGTGGCCATTTAATACGTCGGTGATAGTGAGAGGAATAAGGAGGGCTCTAATGACTCAGTTGTTGGTGAACCCTAAAGTCCCAATTTAAAAAAAGAAAGGAATAAGTAGACATAAATCAACATGGTGCGTCACCGTAGTTTTAATCATATTCAATCAACTCCATGAAGATTTAAAGCTCTTCAAAAATTAGAAGAGAAGTATTTATTAAAGACTGAGAAATTTACTTAAGTGTTCGAAGTCTTGACCAGGGCCAGGAAACTAAATAGCCGCTAAATGTATGAGGTTTGAAGCTTCAAGTAGTTTGCATAGAATACTTACCAGACTGCGCTACCAGTCACCCAGTTTGTCCAGCGCTCAATAGATGGCTGCAAGATCGTGTTCACCCTTCTCCTATTGGCTGCTAGAGATCTTTGTTCGTTACATTACATTTTGCGTGTGGTGTTCAGGCTGTACTGTGCCGTAGTCAACATTCGCACATTTAGTGGATTTTATATAGTGGAATGCCACGAATTTTTGTGTGTTCCGTACCGGGGTGCTTCAATGCAAGCGGCAACCCGGAAATAACTTTCCACGCCTTCCCTAACCCACCAGAAAGGTAAGTAATTCTTGTCTCAGCGCCACTTCCCACATGGGCAGACGTACTTAGCTCAGTCGCTTTGCTGCGATTATTGTTGTTTGTTTATTTATTTATAAATATATTTGTTACATTCTCTTGTAGACGACGACAATGGTTAAAATCTCTGGGCCTCACGGGTGTGCGGATCGCACAAACTACGAGAGTGTGCTCCGCACATTTTACTCCGGACGACTTCCATGGTATGTTAAATGAAAACGAATGTTACATT
>NNCF01126028.1:867314-890434 GCA_002313205.1 Laupala kohalensis | reverse complement strand
TGTGTACATTTCCTGTCAATTGTCCTGTTTTCATTTTCTATTTCATATGTGTAGTAAAATATTTCAGTTATACATCTTGTTAACTATTCGCAAATGTTAATTTTTGTAGGGAAAGTATTTTCAGCTAAATTATAGTGAAATTATGAAGCATGAGGTCGAGGGAGTGTAGAGTACAGTACCTGGTGGGGGAAGGGGGAGGGGAATCGGGAACTGCCACGCGCCCTGTGGCCGGTTTTTGAACTTGGTAGTTTGCACATAGAGTAATGTTAGGAGCGCTGAAAGCTGTTAATACACCGTTAGTATGGGAGAGGGGCGTCTGGTTTATAGTCTGTGGTCTCATAAAATGAGAAATGAATTTCTCACTAGGAAAACTACTATTTAAAATTCAATTAATTTTCTAGTCTGTATGTTATATTCGGAACATACAGACCAGTACCCAATCACAGATGTCTCTACATTCCTCTTAAAGTATTTCTGTATTATTTAAGAGATTAAATAATTTATAAATTATTCTTATTCCAACACTATTGCTGGTAGATGGCCAAATTTGAATTAAAACTAGTGAAGACAATTACTAGTCAATAAACATTAACAAATTGGAGAAATTCTTATTTCTTAATATTTTTAAGTGCAATCCAGAAGTAATAGTTTTTACGCTCAGAAGTCGAAGTCAATGATGTTTTAACCAAGTAAATCAGTTTTAACTTTATACACGATACTATTACGCTTGGGCTCTAATGACCTTGTTGGCGAGCCCTAAAGCCCCACAAAAAACAACAACAAACTATTACGCTGTTTGAAACTGCTTTTTTCCAATAACTAAATTATTTATTCATTTAAAACGATGAAACTGACAATTTAAAATGTCTCTACTTGCATGGTTGTTCACACGACCCGCCCAGGTGATGTGCCAAGAAACAAGTTAAATTATGGTGGGGATAATACAATCGTGGTGGGGTAGCTATTGACGGTTTAGTAAGTACGATAGCTTTCTATTCTCTTACACTCGCCGATTTGCTACTTCCAACTAACTACTAGTCGTGCTTGTTTACAGGTGGCTGCAAGTGCGTATGGCAAGCGCCCGCGCGAAGTCCCGAAGACAAGTACTAAGCTCGTGTAAACAGGCCTTAAGAATATCATCTTCCAATTTACAATACTTACACCGATAATGAAGGAAAAACTTCATAACAATCAATTTTTTTATCATTACTCATTTGTCTGCGTTCGTTTTTCATGATTATTTCACTATAACTACATCATTGTTAAACACATATGTTCATTACACGTCTATAAATCAACACTTAAATAATTTTATTTATTACATAGTTTGGCGCAGAGAGGACCCAAATTCTAATTGTACATAGTTATGAACGTTGCCTTTTACATTATTATAAGGTTAAGAGAGCTATAAAGTTGAAAGAAATGAGGTATACTCACCGTATTATAATTATAAATAAACTTTTATTTCATTATAAATAAAACGAAAAATCCTGGTATAAGTCGTGTAAATAAATAGTGAATTTTAAAACAGTTAATGTATAATATGCAACTATCAATGAAAATAGAATGTAAGATTCAATGTAAAGAAAATTAATTCACAATATTATTTAATTTCGTTCAATTTTTATCACTTTTCTTTACCGTAATATTTACAATATTATACAGCATTTTTATATTTCAGATATGAAAAAATCAGACATATGCACTATATTCCTTGCATAAACTCTCACCATTAAACCTAGTACTTAGAGTCAAAGAGTAACTTTTTGGCGACTCATTTCAGTGTGGTTCTGAGGTTGAACCATATTATTTAAAGAATAACACTAAACTTACTGGGATTTTATTAAAAATGATAATTACTACCCTACATTAATAGGTAAAATACTAGAGCTCCTTTCCTTCATACAATCAAATATTATATACGTGAAAATCGATCATTAACAGAGGTAATTGTTGTTGCCAACATTGCACTTCGAATATCAAATACATTTCTTTTCAATTGTTAGTATTTTACAATTCAGTATTTTTCCTATTGTGCTAGTTCGTGTCGGCAACAATAAGTATTTAAGTACGAAATTTAAAAAATGAATGTTCATTCCTAAATTACAGGATTATCATAAATATTGTTTTGATTGAAGGACTTGGAAATCACGTCTTTTGAAGAAATAAATATGACATTGGAGCGAAGGGAAAATGGATTTTAGTTTGTTTCCAGCATCCGCGGGAGAAAAATGTGAAGGAATAAAGGACCCTATTATCTGAAGATTAGTGACAGGTCATTAAGCAAGTAAGATGCCCCAGGTAAGAGACTCGAATGGAATCGGTAAGGATTATTACGGCTGCGCAATGCTCCAGGTAGTATTGTTGTATTTGTAAATGGGAAATGTAGCGTGTTATTGAAGCTTATCTACATGGAGCGATAGGATTAGGAGTTGAGTGGTTGGTCATTGTTAGGTGGGCCGGTTAGCTGGGTTTACCAACAACTTGGCCCACGTGAAGTGGTTAGTAGAAGTAATTAGTAATAGAGTTATTGATACTAGGAGGAGCTGGATAGAGGAAGGAAGATTGGCCTTTCAGTAGTCACAGCTATATAAACCGGGACATTAATGTGAAAAGCTACAAATTTTCTGGTCTCATCAGGAATCGAACCCGGGATGACTTGGTGAGAACATTACCACCTGCGCCACCGGTGGGGCACTCCAGGTAAGAGAAAGAGACATAACAGAAGTACTGGTGCGTAGGGCTGTAACGGCGAAGATGCCCTCAGGGGAGGGACCGAGAACACTCGTGGGGAGAAGTAAAGTGAAGACTGAGCGTTTGATGCATCTTCAACAACCGATCTCACGTCAAGAATAAAAATAAGATTAAATGGGAATTCTAGTGAATTTTTATTTTAACCCTAAATAGTAGGCAGATCATATTGAATGTCAAAATAGAGCGCGAAGTCATTGAAATAAAAACACAATTTTCAATTTTATTCGCTAGTAGATGAGTTTAGATTTATTAAGGATTATCTTTGCAGATAAATGGAACAATCACTGCCAATAAATCACGATTAAATTAAAAAAATAAAGATGTAAAACTTTGAGACACCTCATGTATTTCATTTCTTCTTCTTTCTGTTCTGCAAAGCAAATAGTCTTCACCATAGAATAATAAACAAACATCAAATGATATTATTCTAAAAATACATAAAATATTTTAAGAAAGCTGACAAAATTTGATTGACTAGGAACAAATGATTAATGAACAAAAAATGAGTCTAACTACGAAATAAAATTCTATACTTTTGTGTTATTTTTAGACTTTTATTTTCTTACGTAAGTGAGTTTGTCTTCAGTGTTGACAAATATTTGAGCTCGAATGCTTTAGAATGCTATCAAAGGGTTCTACTGGCTTTTGACCGACAAACAAAGAATTTTGAGTGAAAGCAAAAATATGAATCATTCCAAAGTTTGTGGAGTATAAGAAAAAAACTGTTCGAGAACATCAAAGACCCACGCCGTATATTCAAGATTGAGATTTCAAAATTTCCAATTTCCTTTTCTACATCTTACTTTTTCTCTGCATTTGAAGGGACAGCAAATAGATTTGCTGCCAGTAGCAACCTGCCTTTGAAACAATATTCTTTCTACATACAAAGCAATATATCACTAGGGTGTCTACTATTCCTACCTTATAATAAGCGTGGCTTATGTGTGAAGAAAATGATACACAAAACTACATAAGTTGATTAAAAGCATTTTAGATTTATTAATAAATTGGTAATTTACGAATAACGTTCACACGTGAGAAATAATATGAATCGGATCAAATCATATTAGATACAACATTTTTCACCTGTTGGTTCTTCAACTTATTATTGACATCCCGGCTATATATTTCATAAATAATTTTTGTAATCACTATACATTTTTACTTTGGAAAGGAACGGTTAATATCCCTGTTATTCTCACTACGTATCGAATTCCGTAATACAAAATTAAATGAATGACAAGACATATATTATTCAATAATTTGTAAAGAAGATGCACTAATTTACGTTATGGTAAAGTACGCTGTAAACAATACCAAGGAACATTGTAGGCGTAATTGGGTATAAAAATGTCTCGTAGAGAAAACAATGAAGAAACGTTCCCGCAATATTTACAGTTAAGTTAGTCCACAATGTCTGGAGAAGTAAATGCAGCAAAGCGGAGAGACATTGTGAGGTTGATTGCCCACGGCTATGAAGTCGAAATGTTGTCGGATGGAAGTGCATACGCAGTGAAATTCAAAGGCCCTTCGGAAACTCCATATGAAGGTGGTGTGTGGAAAATTCGTGTGCAGTTACCGGACAATTATCCTTTTAGTTCACCATCAATAGGTTTTATGAACAAAATTTTCCACCCTAATATCGACGAGAAGTCTGGTTCAGTGTGCCTCGATGTAATCAATCAAACATGGTCTCCACTGTTCAATTTGGAGAACATTTTTGAGACGTTCTTGCCCCAATTGTTGGCATACCCAAACCCTGTGGACCCTATTAACGCGGAAGCAGCGGCTTTGTTTATCGACAAACCAGGGGAATTTCAGGAAATGGTTACACAATATGTGCGCAAGTATGCTTCAGAAGAGACCTACAAAAATGGTGGTGTTTTAGATGGTGACAGTGAATCATCCATGTCGGATTTGGAATGACAATGTGAAAACAAGTGTAAAATTTAGATATGCCAACCTACCATAGAGCATAGGGATTGCATTTAATGAATAACTTAGTGGTTTATTGTGTGACTGCAAGGAGAGTGAAAGTACCTTAAGCTCCTCTTATCGTAACTGGCGTTCAAAGTGTTGTATAAAGTTCCTCAACAACGATGTTAAACTAATAAATGGGAATGTTTCAATGTTAGTAATTACTATAATTGAAAAAAATTCAAGCACTACCTTCGTTAACCGTAAAATGTGCAGCATAACCTTCATTTATGGTATCAGACACAAATATCCACTTTGAATGATCGACATTTGCCTGTGACTTAATTAGCGAGACGCACTTACTTCGTAGTGTACCGAGGTATGTTTCCAAAAAGTATGTGATTTTCTAGCTGACGCATTCTTCGTTATTCTCTAGCAACTTCAACACTTTCGAGTAAAACAGAAATATACCCTTGCGCATGTTAGACTACTTTTGTCAAAACACTTGACTTTATCTGCGTCATGTTTTGTTTTTCTGAAGGAATCGATTGCGAGTTGGAGACAATGGAATAGAAATGATGCGTCAATTATGATCACTGACACGTCTGCACTAATTCTTTTTGTGGTGTATTATTCTATCTTTCTACTTGATATATTGAAGAAAAGATACCAGAACTTATTATCAGTAGTTATTTGGTAAGTCTATAAATATTTAAAATTATTTATTCTTAATACTCAAACATGTATTACAGATTTTTCCGCAGTTAGGTATTGTTTTAACCTTATTGAATAATTATTAAGCCATTTTGAAGAGTAAACTATTAAAATCTTTCACTCACAAATGGAAAATAATTTTGACTCAAGTGTGTCTCAAAATTAATGAAAGTAATGTTCAAATATCATGTGATTTAGTCAATTTCCATGTAAATGAGTCAGTTCATACTTATTTTGAAAAGATACCAGCTAATAAATAATAGTGCATTGCAGACTGGAAAAATACAACATAAATACTACAAGGCGATGTTAACTCATTTGCTTCTAAGTTTGAAAGGTTAGAGTAATAAACTAATCAATGAACTATACGAGGAGGAAACGTAGTTTTAATAACAATATTCAGCTGTTACAAGGCCTGTTTACAAGAGCTAGTTAGTACTTGTTATCAGTACTTGGCGCTGACTATTGCTTTTAGGCACTTGTCTTTTTCTCTTGTAACCACGTGTAAACAAGCACAATTGGTTCTAGATATTTGGAAATTTTGAGAAAGCGAGTGAATACGAAGTCGTCATATTTACTAAGCGGCAAGTCGTTACGCCTACCACGATTTTACTAACACTTTCATTCAAATTTGTATGTGTACTCTTACAATTGCTATTTTGTCCTTAATTGCCATAAAGTATATTGAAAAATGAATAGTTTTGCTTGTAGTGGAAATATTTTATTAAAATTTATTTGCTTTCCATTTCACCTCTCAAATAATGGGATATATGACGTATAATTCTCAAACTCCCTGAGATGATTGCTCAGATACCTATGCTCCGGACTAATTCACAATGATGTACTGAAAAGAACAAAAAGTATAAAATTAAAGAAAAATGATAATAGTTTTTCGGGCGAAAAGTATGTCATATTTTATACATTACTTGACACCTTTGATCATTTTTTTGCATTTAACGAATTTTTTAAAATTATTATTTAAATCTTCAAATCTGCAGGAAGTTGATTGAAAATCTGATAATAATTGAAATAATTGAAACAAGTCACGGCGAAGCGCCATGTTGATTTTTGCCTACTAACTCCTATGCCTACCTATTGCCTACTAATCACATATGCGTAAACTACCACATACCACTTGCCAGGAAGCCTGTCTATTGGCCTAGGCAAGTACTTGTGACAAGAATGGCGTGAGTAAACAAGTCATTAGATTAATTAACTTCTATGTATCTCCAAAAATAATGAAAAAAAGACAACGTATTTATCCGTTATAGTCGTGGTTCACGCTATTTTTTTTTCAATTACCATGTTAACATATTTTGTTGGTAGTTAGAGGAATTTTTCGAGCTTAACAATAGCATAATTTTTCAAAATAATAAAGAACAAAAAAATCATGTGTGTGTTGTAAGTTTATTATTGTAAGTATATTACGATAGGAAGTAACATTTCTTTGAATTACGTAAATTTTTCCCTAGGACATATTGTCTCATTCTTTTTACTAAAAAAAACTCTTTGTAAAATCATTTAAAACTTGTAGGGACAACAATATTTTGGAGGATTTGAAACTGTTTATAAGGTAAAACATATATATCATTCCAAAGACATTATTTTCAGAAAATCCAGGTTTCCGATGTCTAACCTCTTTGGATCTTGTTAATAGAATGAATAATTATTTAAATATGTCTCGCCGGAGAAGAACAGTGACGTCCAAAAAAGATTTCGAAATGAATTAACAGTGACACTGAGATTTTACTCTAAAGGAAAGAGGAAATCTTCAAAAGAGTCAATTATCGAAGCAAATAAATTCCTGACAAATATGTCGTACTCAAGAAACGCTGTGTAAGAATAAAATCAATGTGTACGGAGTGAGGGGAATTATATGGGTAGTGAGAGACAAGAAGGGTTGATGAAAAGTAACGACTAGACTAATAGATTAGGTTCCTATAAGAAATGGAAATGAAAACTATATGAATTAAAAATTAATCAAAAAATATTATTTTGCGAGTCTATATGCATAAAAAATTTCGACATTTTTATGGTACAAGAACTGTGACATTTCTTAAATAAATTCAAAATCTAATACCTATGGTAGTTTTTCCTTTGTGTCTTTTCTTCAAACTACTTGCATCACAACTATGTTGTTTTCCAAGTTGAAACACGAGTTCTTGTCTTTTTGGTCCAAATGAGTGCCTGAGAGGAAAAGAGGTCTTGACGGTGAATGGTTACTTTTAACCCTGATGAATGCTGGGTAATGTGTCGGCTCCAAACTTACGTGTTTGTGGGAAACAAGAGTCGTCTCATCTCATGGCAGGAAACTCCGGGATAGAATAGCACGAAAGAGAATAGTTTCTCTAGTTAGGGATCAGTAACAGGATATCTCTTCCTTACATGCAAGGTCGCAATAGGAAAGAACGAAGGGAAAGATAACATATGGGAGGCAATTTATTTTTTCCCTATTCCTGTGACGAATATTCTCAAGATGTGTGCTAAATAATGTATCACAATAACTTATTGTAAAGTAGTGCCTGTATTATCTGTGGTATATGGGTGTGTACATAATACAACGTATCCCACAGAGGATATAAATCTGTGCGTAAGGCGATTTAAAACTAACAATATTTTAAAATATAGAAGTAACAAGTTAGAAAATTTTAAATAGTGTACCGAACGTACCATCTAAGTAAAAAAAAACTATATACAATTTAAAAAAAATTAACAAAATTAAGATCTACATGATCACTCAAATTTGAAAGTCACATATATTTTTATATTTATTATATATTTTTTATAATATTATTTAAAATTAATTGTGTTTCTATTTGACGGCAAGGAAATCTTGTCTCTTATCTATTGTCGTTTTCTCCTTGCCTCATCTATTTCAGTGATGAATTTGTTGGATAGAGTGATCGCTGATTACCAGCCCTCAACCCATCCTGAATACAGCACACACAGTTGTAAATACCTTCTACGAATGAGTTCGATAACTCTTTGAAGGACGCCTTAGCATTTGCCATAGTTAAAGTTAAAAGATGGAGTGGAAATAATACTCTCCTGGCCTTCTCTGGGAGCTTGATCCCGGTCTTAAATCGAAAAAGCACTGTGAGGATCATCCGTAATATAATAACTACTTATTTCACAATCCATTTATATTTTTGGTGGACTTAATTTTGATTTCCTATTTAGAGACTAGTACTCTCCAGTGGTGATAATGCTCTTGCTTAATGATTAATAGTTTTATCTTAATATTGTTACAAACTACTTCATTTCCTATATAAGGTCAAAATAACGTTTATTCCCAGTACTATGAAATCAAAAATTGATTGTGGAGATTAGATTTCAAAAATATAGTCACATGAAAAGCTCTCATAAGTAGATACCAATTATTTTCATAGGACTGAGTTAGTATTAGACTAAAGTATGTATTTTCTTAATTAGCGCGAAAAGCTTTTTGAAAATTATAATACACAAAAAAATATAAAATCATTTTCGGCGATAAAGATAGTAAGTACGTTCATTTTTATTAATATCTACTAATAATACATGTGTATAGAGTTACTAGCATTAGGTATTGCATTACCTTAATAAACATCTAAACTTATTTAACTCGTTTTAGTACACGTCTTAAACAAAAGTTTGTTTTTGTACTTTTTAGTTAGTACGTCTTAATCGATACATTTCCGATAACGCCACCTTATTCGCGCCATTCCATTCCTACCTATTACCCTGGACGTGCTATGGTTGTCTTATTTCCGGTAGACGACGATGAATTTAGGTACACAAGTTGTAACTATATCAGTTCAGCGATGCGGAAAACTACTATCTGATTTTTTATTATAGACCCCCCACTTTGAACTCATAATTCTTACTCAGCGAATGATTACCGTGATCAGCTAAATACCGTGATCACATTATCTATGAATTAAACGTTTAAAACTTAATATGTAACCACAAATAAGTGACAAACAGAACTATGTTTTCATTTGGCGACCAGCGGGGTTTCAAAGGCGAAGTACACTCAGGTCGCGCTGTTGTCGCGCGCGCACAGACCACACTGGAAAGATTTAAAGAACACTTCATCTCACACATCACTTTTTCGTAAATATTTCTTAATTTGGTTTTTTGATGATCGGTTTTGTCGTATTTCGAACAAGGTAATGTTAGAATATTTAATTCGGTTCTCAAAAATATTAAAAATAATTTTTGTAATTAAGACATTTTATGTTACTCTTTTGAACTTATATACACTGACACTCGTAAGACAAGTGCTAATATTGTTGTTACAGCTGTGGTTTGAGGTTTGTGATTGTTCGATCTATTTATATTATACAGAAAAAAGTTGTTTAACTTCATTTTAGCAGCGACGACGCGCTAATCAGATTTTGAGATTGGTCCTTTCTTTAGGGGTTAACAAAATCTCATTTTCTCATGTCTTGCGCAATGGTGTCAAGAGTTATCAAGTGCTCCTTTGAATCCGATCCCTTCCCTCTCCTCCTCCTTCACTCCCCTCAGTAGTTGTTGATAGTTTTATGATAGCTTGCTTACACTTGTAACCTTTCTACTGACTAATTCTTCGTTTCCGTTACTTTCTGTGCTAAATTTACAAAACAATACTTCGATACAGCACAGTATTAGGAAAAACCAAGGTGAGTTTTTAGTTTGTAGTTTAATGTAATCCTGTATATTTCTGTATTTTACCTTGATAATTCTAAAAGAAATTAATTGTATGGTGAGTGCATGAGTATATTTTAGTCTTTGAAACGTTTAACTATTTTTTTCTGGAAAAATTAAAATGAATTTGATAGTATAAAACGTGCAGTGATGGTAAAATAATCCACATTGTTACATATAAATAGATCGAACAATCACAAACCTCAAACCACAGCAATAACAACAGTATTAGCACTTACCTTACGTGTATCAGTGTATATAAGTTCAAAAGAGTAACAAAGTTTTGTTTGAGATGAAGTGTTCTTTAAATCCTTCCAGTATGAACTGTGTGCGCGCGACAACAGTACTTCACCGCTGAAACACCGCTGGTCGACAAATGAAATCAAAGTTCTGTTTATCACTTATTTGTGGTTACATATTAAGTTTTAAACGTTCAAATTCATATATCATGTGATCACGGTATTTTGCTGAAGGCAACAGTATAAATTTTATTCCTTGAAAACGTGCCTGGTCGCTTTTAGCAATGTTTTCGAAAAATGTTAATAACTCGTTATATTTTGCATATAGAAGCTCGAAATTTTTAAATGTTGTCACAAACATAATAGTAATTATTTGCTGAAGAAGAATTATTTTTGACACTTTTAGTTTATTGTACAAAAATTAATAAAGACATATCGGGAAAAGTTGTGAAAATTTCGCGTGTTTTGAAACATTTCTGCTATTTTTAAAGTATTTTTCTGTCTTAGAACTATTTTTTATATTTAAGTATACCCACAAGAACATAACAAATTTTATGGTGTTAATTATTTTTTTCTATGATTTTTTGTGCCTTTTATAGCAGTTTAAAGTGAGGGGTCTATAATAAAAAATCCGATAATAGTCACTCATATCATTTTGGATAATTTTAACATAGTATTCCCTTCCCAAGAAGTGCAGTGGGTGTGTAGAGCCTGATCGCGAACTTAATGTGTCAACAGGAATATCACTACTAGTTTCAAAGATCCCGAAAACCATGATCTCAATACGAATATCGGTCATTTGCGATTACATTTATATTTCANCAAAAAAAAAAAAAAAAAAAAAAAACCCTCCACAAAGGGTGTTTATTCCTCATGGAGTGGGTGATCATTGACTCAAGTTCATTGAGAGAGTAGTCTCTTCAGTAGTCTCAAAACTGATGTATTTAACACAACTTTCAGTCATCCTTACTTATTTTTACCTGCCTCCGCATTCCCATCCCCTTGCCCAAGATGCTAAGAGCATATCTTCTACGTAGACTGATTATGAACTTATGCAGCGTTGGAAGCGTCTTTATTCATCTCTACGACACCGAAAACTATAGTTTCCGATTTATTGTCTTCTTTTTTTGTACAATTTTTTCTGATCACCCCATTCGTTCCCGTCCCTAGGGGTGTGAGTATTGTCTTATCCCAACAGTGTTTGTTGTTAGTCATGTGTGTACTAAGTTTGGATGAAATAACTCCAGGCATTTTAGAGTTATGATGGAATATACACTAATAAATACGAACTCCCATTTCACCCTGTAATGGGTAGGTTTTTGTAAAATTGAATTATAATGATCTTTTTTCATGAAAACCACAAATATCTGTAAAATTTCAATTTGATCGGTTTAAAATGCTGTTGCACGATTTGGCCCAAACTTATGAACTAACGGGTGACGTTAAATAAAAGCTAGTAAAAATATAGAACGAATGAAATGAGACATATAAATGGAATTATAACTATAGAATCAAAACATGATCTTAGACAGACCCATAAGACGGAATTGGAGAAAATATGTCTTTAAAATCCGAATATTATATTTACCCTTCTAAATTTCTTTATCAATCTTTTCAATAAGAAAATTATAACTCGATGTGGTTTTGAGCAGTTTAGAAATAAAATTATAGAAATACGAGTTATGGCGATAACGTATGATATTCATTCGATATTTTATGACAAAAGCCAGAAAAAAAGGAACATTGAAGTTTTAACCCTTTGATTTCGATTTTGAAACGTTATTAATGAAAATATTATCGCATAGAACTCTTTACATTTAAAACCAATCTTTATTTTCTCGAATATCCTGAGAAACCTTGCTGAAGCGACAGGAATCAAATTTCCCCTCTCTGATGGAAAGGTCAAGATCCCTGTTTGTCCCTTGGTTGCCATGACGCCTTCACACTCTGTCGTCAGCAAGCGCCTTCATTCGCCCACACGCCAAATCTGCCCCTTCATCCAAGAGCAGGGCATTCTGACAGACGCAACGGCACGTTTCTCCCTTAATTATTGCTCGTCGACACTTTAACATCGAAAATCACATTCTAGAAATGATAATCCTATATAATTTAAAAACTTTTTATCATTCATATTTTGCTGTTTCTTGAATTCATACAAAAATGTTCGTGTCCTTTACAAAAAATATGTATCTGAATAATACATAGTTTTGAAATACAATTCAGAATAATATATTGCAATAAAATATAATTATGAGTAATTTACGATGCACAACGTAACTCTGTAAGATGAAATATTTCTTCTATGGCTCTGATTTATTTTTATCCTTTTCGTCCCAATTATGCTCTGAAAATAAGGAGTCTTATATGGAGGAATGAATGGGGAGTGGTTTTGCCCGGTTCCAAGATCGAAGAAACAAGCAGCAGCAACACTTTACGGCATTTACACGTAAGTAACTGTGCTAACCAAAAGTGACTGAGAAAAGTGAAAGAGATCAAGTGTCTGAAACTCAAGCCTCCATTACAGGGTTTATTTTGCAGACAATTTGCGTCCAATTGCTGTACAAGAAATGGATGTGAACTGGATGATGTCACGCTTGACGACATCTGCGTGAACAGAAAATGGACGTTCCGAAATAAACGTTGTACACAATATGGGACGACAAATGGATGCTGTTAGCTAGAGTTGTCTTTGATCGCCATGGGGAGCGCAACTAATGTTTCACCTGAAATGGGTTACCAATTCTTTGAACATATAAACTTCATTGATAAACGAATGGAATATTTAATGCAATGTTTTGATAACTATTTTTGATTTATGAATTTCAACTCACCAGAAAAAACTGCAACAGAACATACCACACCTACGTTCACTATTTTAACCTCACAACCGACTCGAGACAACACAAATGATGCAACCAGTAAGCAGAAATGCCGCTAGGGGTGCGCTAGTCAATTTGTATGATTCATACTGAAAAATAGAGCATGGCTGAAAATTTCTATGCAATCTTCATCCAGTTTGGGGTGTATCTCAGGAAGGAGTATGTTAAATGGACCAAGTAAACCGAGCAAGCAAGTGACTCATCTACCACGTGTAAAAATAGTACTCAGTGAGAGTCAACATGCTATTAAGGGAGTAATAATTGTATATTGCAATACGTGCAATTTTTTCTCAAATGGCTCTCAGTATTTTTATGAAACTTACAAAAAGATGTATTTCGTGATCTAAAGCTGTCATGATCTCATTTACGAGTAGAAACGTTAAAGTACTTTTTTCCATATAAAGCAAAAATTGAAATAATGCGACACTACTGTCTCCTAGTATTTATAACGTTAACAGATAATAAACGATAGAAAGAGAAACACACAAAAGTCACTCACATATTGGACGAAACAGTTTCGGCTTCTGCCTTTGTCAGTATGAAGATAATGAATTGATTCACCTGTCTTCGGTTTACGTTGGGAGTTACCGCTACCGAAAGAAAAGTGGGAAAGAAATTTTAAATTTAATTTTGAAGAATTTGTAAGAATTTCCTGTTGTCTATTTACACCGGGTTGGGTAGAAGCGCCTAGGGTCCAGGGGTAGTTGTTTCTCCTACATAAAAACTTTTAGAGATAGTGCAACGTAGAAGGTAAATGAAATTAATGTATGGAAAGTGAATACAACTCCAAAAATTGCATTTACCTTCTACGTTGCACTATCTCTAAAAGTTTTTATGTAGGAGAAACATCCATTCTTCTCAACATCAGGATGAACAATTACAGTGCTTCTGGGGATAAATCCATTTCTTCTCTACTTGCCCCTAGTTTCATGATAAAAAAATGAATGTTTTAAACTTATAATTTTGGAAACACTTTCCAAAAATATTCGTAATCCTTAGGTGTAAAGACACGTGAATCAGGTTTCATCTGGTCCCTAGGAGACACTACCGGTTTAAACAGGCAACGGGAAATACTCCAAAATTCAAATTACCCTCCCACTTTTCTTTTCTTTCATCTAACGGTCAGTCAACGTAAATCGAAGAAAGAGAAAAATCGGTTCATTATCTTCGTGACTGACGGGGGTGGAAGCCGAAAGTTGTGAGTGACTTTTCGTGTTTCTTTCTCTGTTTGTTATCATTGTTATCGTTTACATTTTTAGGTATAAGAATATTCGTGTATTAAGGATTCTAAATTGAATACACGGAATACGAATAATTAAAATTCCATATATTGAGAATACAGGACTCAATCATTGTAATGGATGTGTTTCCTGAAATATTCATCTGAATTTTTCATAGTGAAAATAAATCATATATTCCGAATATCATTCAAGTTTGTGTTGTGAAACATACTGTATATACGAACATATAAAGTTTTCATTGAAAAATAGGAATCAGTTTGCCTTTAGCAACATGTACACAGTCTACTTCTTCAGTTTCTCACATGTTGAGATTGAAATTAATAGTTAAAATCTTTACCTGCCTCACAGCTTTTGAGTGACGTTCGAATTGAAAGCTTCTGGTATTGACATCTCGTCATTTTTCTGTGTATTGGCAAGCTGATCGAAATTTCGCTTTTGTCGAAAACGCAATGCAACGAATGTAAAATAACGCAGAAAGATCACTTGTACAAATACCTTGTACAATATTGGGCTTTGATATATTTGAACGTCGTTATACCGATAAATTATAAGAAGGCTGTGAAACTTTGTGAACTTTTTATATCTTTAAATGTATTTCATTAAGAATACATAAAATTGTGATCAGTTTCTAATGTATAACGTAAGCATATGACTGTCTTGGTCTTGGAATTTGCAGAAACATAAAAACACTTCCCTCTTCAAGTTCTTACTACACACCTCGTATCTTCCATCTCACCCATTTTAATAAAGTTTTTCTGGGAGGGTTTAATGTGAGTTTGTTTACTTCGGCTAAATCTTCAAGAAACATGATCTAGTAGTATAATCGTAATTGGCATTGTACAAATGGAGTGCCTGACTGACTGAAATATTCATTCATCAATGCAGATTTAACACTATTAGAGATGGGAATTCAAAATTTTGACGAGATGATGCTCTTGTATTGTATAGGCTCACTACGAAACGATTTTTCAAAATCAGATTTTAAACGTGAATTCGGGGGAGATGTGATTTTTTTCGCTCTATCTCGCAAACAAATTTGCGTTATAATCCGGCCTCCATGTGAAACTGTTATATTTTTGCCTACATTGAATTATAAGGAATAGTAAAAGAATATCTTAATAAACTCATGTGTGAAACCAACCAGGATCGGCTGGTGGTAATGGAAATGGCCAAGAACTTCGTACATTAGCATAGGACAGTCTTGATGTACAACATTTCCTGTTTTAATAATTATTTGTTCAGTCACGGGCGAGGTCAAACCTTGCATCGCATTACAAATATGAAATATTCTGGTTTTAAATGTAATATTCCTCCTAACATTTTCAAAAAGAGTAGGATGATTAAAAATGTACTCAAAAAGCCAAACAAATTGATAATACATCATCAAAAATATCATACAGTCTAGAATATTCGTCGATTACACATTGATGTGTATATACATAATTCCTGTTTTATTTTCGATCCCCTTCAGCTCCTAGAAATTTGATTTGAAATGCTTCATGTTTCACATGTATTCTCCTATCACTCTCTGACTAAAAACAAATAATTAGTTTTTAGCTTTTATATCTTAATTTTAGCCTTTATATCGTTCTATAGAACCCAGATTTCTTTTTCATTTTATGCAATCAAATGAAAAAAAAACATCTAATCAGAAAAGCTCGTAGTTAAAGGAATATGAATGCTTCATATTTCAAATAAGCGATTAGATTATTATTGTATGAATTTCTCGTGATTACAAAAGTTATAAAAAACTCACTTGTCTTTATAGATATATTGTCGTGATATGTTGATGCCACAAAATTGGCGGCGCAGTAAATTAATCGCTCCATAACTTCTATGTTTTAGAATGTATCAGAGTGAATTTTGGGCTGAGGAAGCTCATGTGTTTTATCAAGACACTCTTATTGGGGCCTGTATGTGCCGCCCCCATCACGCCGGGATACCCTTAAAGTGAAGAGAAATGCAATTTTGGAAAAATCGAGCAAAAATATTATACTTCAATGTCGGGAAGAGCTAGTTTCACATATACATACTTAATAATGTGCACTCTAGTAGCTGAGATTAAAAAATCCCCCACATAAAAAAAAAACTTAGATATTTTTATTTAAACTTTGATTTAAATGAAAAATATTGCGAATGTATGTTACCTCCAGAAATATCCACTACGTTTCTTCGTTTCTGTAGTGGTTCAGGCGATGACTGTGGCTGTGTTTCGAGTTGTGTATTTCCCCCAAAAGTCATTTATACCCCGATTTTGCGATGTTGGCACCACTAGCGACAGTGCGGCGACATCGAGGACGCATCAACAAACTCCCAAGAAACGTGGGTGGCAGCTATCGAATGGATTCCCACAAGACTGGAACGTGCGAGTACACTCCAAGTCATGTAACTTTGCCGAAAATTATGCTATATGGTTTCCTAACCCCCCCAGGGGACTTACATCTAGTAAGTACGTGTTTGGCGAACACGGGGCCCCGAGCTGAGTCTGGCATTACTTCCACTTACTTGTGCCATGCTCCTTCCTTTCTCTTTTCTGACCTCCCTTGGTCACCTCTTGTTCTTTTCGATCCCGACGCCATTAGGGCTAGGGTATCTTTCATTTTCCTCTCTCCTCTTCTTTTTTTTTTTTAATGTTTTTTAGGAAAGTGATTTAGATATGATGGAATTTCTGTTTTGAGTTGTAATGCAGGTGGGTTTTTAGTAGGTATGGCTGAGTCTTTCGGCGAGTCCCACACGCGGGGAGAGTCATGTTGGCTCTCCCTAGTGCGTAACTGCATTTTCCCTACCTGTACAAGTTTTAAGGGCTCTAATGACCTTTGATGTTGACGAGCCCTAAAGCCCCACAAAAAAAAAAAAAAAAAAAAAAAAAAAGGTTTCCTAACACGGATTGTCACCTTCTACGAATTCAAATTATACCCAAAAAATATAACTATAGTCACGAAAACGAGTGTAAAATATTACAAGTGAATAACACAAACTGACAGAAATTCGTTCCTCACGCTCGATGCAGTGAGAACAGAACACCGCCACAAGAGAGCATGAATTGAATTGGTGTCCGAGGTTGGGATGGATCCTGCGAGGTACAAATATTATTGCTCTTATGGACGATGGCGAAGTAAGAGCGTTGTCTGCATTAAGTACAAGCTCTGTACCAACATCAAGCCAGTTAGACTAGCAATTAATAAATAAAATAATTAAAAATTTATTGTCAAGGGAGCTGTTCCAAACAGCCCATGACCTTGCTGAAGAAGAATTAAGTAATTTATATACAATAAACTAATAACAGAGCGTTTCCGCTCTTTTTCTATTTGAAAGTTAGATTTTCTCGAAGCAAAGAAACATGACTTCCATTATAGTAACATACACAAAATACGTTACAACAATGCTCTTTAATGCAGTACTAGCGTAGGTAGAATTCAATCACCAAAAATCTTAACTCGAGTAACATGTATGTATTGTGATTTCAACTTGCAAAACATACCTCACCAGTCATTTGAATGAAATGAAGAAAACGCTTATTTTCAAAATAAGACCAATTTCGCGAAATTCACGAAAGTGAGCGAACTTTACTTTGATTTGTAGTAAATTTGCACTATTTTTTTACATTAGTTTTATCTATAGGTCACCAGACATCTGAGAAAGTCATTTCAATTTTTCCGAGGAGAGATACATAAATTACGAAACCGTTTCATTCGGTCGCCATGTTTTTATATGGTCTTGTGCATTTCAAACGAGTTTCTGAATATTGTTTATGGTATATTATTAACTGATACATATAAATTAAATCATGTTTTTTTCAACCTTTTTTATATTTTGTACGATGTTGACTAGCCCTAAAACCCCACAAATATATATCTAGTAAGTACGTGTTTGGCGAACACGGGGCCCCGAGCTGAGTCTGGCATTACTTCCACNCCCCCAGGGGACTTACATCTAGTAAGTACGTGTTTGGCGAACACGGGGCCCCGAGCTGAGTCTGGCATTACTTCCACTTACTTGTGCCATGCTCCTTCCTTTCTCTTTTCTGACCTCCCTTGGTCACCTCTTGTTCTTTTCGATCCCGACGCTATTAGGGCTAGGGTATCTTTCATTTTCCTCTTTTCTCTTCTTTTTTAAAATGTTTTTAGTAAAATCTTGAGATATGCTGGGATTTGAGTTTTGAGTTGTAATTCAGGAGGGTTTTTAGTGGGTATGGCTGAGTCATTCGGCGAGTCCCACACGCGGGGAGAGTCATGTTGGCTCTCCCTAGTGTGTAAATGCATTTTCCCTACCTGTACAAGTTTTAAGGGCTCTAATGACCTCGGTGTTGACGAGCCCTAAAGCCCCACAAAGAAAAAAAAATAGTAAGTTTTATAATAATTAGAACATTTCAGTGATTTGACTAACTTGGAGTACTGGTGCATAAAAATGTCAGATATAAAAGATAATCTTGTGGGATCTCTTCATGAGATTTCCCGCTTCTATATCTAATAACAATAAAAATTAATTATGAAATTAGGGATTAAAGGATCATATCACTTTGAACAGTAATAATTCTTATATTTCCTTAAAAACAGTGATAATCCTGAGAAATAAAATTGAAGGGTTTTGTCGCATGAAACCGGATCCGTTTTCCAAAGAAAACTGTCAATGATCTTTTGTAATGCAGTTTTAAAAATTGCTCGATTGATTTTGAGGAAAATCATATAATTTTTTGGGGGAATAAAAATACTATAAAGAATGATCTCATTGCTGGGAAAATTGGTTTGTGTGTTTCATTACACAAAACTCCGGAATCCCCCTGTAGCTGCTTAACTGTTCCCATGGTTATACATCCACTTTCAGGTTCAGTTTCTGATTCACTCAATTTTTTTAGTGCATAAAGGATGGTACTGTCAACATATAGTTTGGAAGGTAGTAACAATTCATTGTGAATAGGAAGTTACCATATTTCTGATGGAGTAACGTATGTAGTTTTTGTAAGAGTGAATCGTTATGATTGTTATCTGACAGTGCTCAATTTGGTGATAGAAATAACTTGACAGTCATCTTACTTACAAGGTACATTTTACTTATTTTATTTACTTAAGGTACAATTACATAAGATCTATGAAATTACTATTTGAACATCATAAAACAAATAACATTTGTTTATATGAAATCATATTTTTAGCACAGAAGAAACAAGAAAAGTACAATTTAATACAGTACTGTTAATAAGTACAAAACGAAATAAAACGGAAACAAAACAAGTAGAATTTACATAATCATTCGCAGAAGATAGACCCCTAAAAAACACTTTTTTTAAAGAAAGATAAATTTAAGAAAGATAAAGTTAACCGTACTCCAATCCTATTAACTAAAATTGAAACTCCTAAGAATTTGTATGAACCAGGAAATAGGACTGAGAAAAGTTAAGAATGAAAGAAGATCCTACAATTTATAAGTATTAGGGAGCTAAGATTATTTTATGGACTAATTCTCTTCTCTTAATATATTACTGTTGAAAATACTATGAAAATTAGCTGTCAAGATTCAGAAGTACTTTGCGCCTTTCAAACAATCGAGACAAAATAGAAAAACTTAAACTGCACGAAGGTTCCGTAACGTTTGAATTAGTGTTCACACCAAAGCCTACGAATATGTTTATTCGGTATGTTTTCTCTGCATTCACAATACCACGAGAAGAGACGGATATAGCCCCATAAACACACGTTATCTCAGTAAACGTGTTATCTACCTCCATGAGACGAAGTTTATGAGAATATTTCATAAATATTCGGTGGCACATTGCCAAAGTTCGTTATGCACTCCGAATGAAGGTTATGAGCTTATATTTCATTTATGAATATATAGGTGCAGAGCTGACCTCGTCCTCTAGTACGAGTTACTTGCTGACCTCAATGGTGTCGTATGCAGAGGACGTGTTTCCACAACATGACCCACATTTCAAAAACACGCCTATGTCGTCCAGGCAAATTTGTGAATGGATCGGTCACTTCGATGCGAAAATGTTTATTCACATTAACCTGGTTTCGGAACTTTGCTATCATCTCTGTAATGAGAATGGGGTGAGATATTGGCGGCGGATTTGTAGGTCGTGGCGCTGACGCTGTGACCAGTATTGAATGAAATTTGTTGTGGCAATATTGGTCGACGAGCACAGATTGTGAATTTTATGAAAAATAACTGTGGTGCTTTTCGATCTGCTTTAAATATATATTTTTTGTGATTTTATGTTTTTTGTTTCCTTTTAAAGATGAGAGAACTATCGAGGAAAATATTTATGTATATAAATGCTGTGAAACGCATTTTGAGTTATTAGAGTTACAATATCTACTTTTATCCAATTGTATTATCTGATGTTTACAGAGTTTGAATATAAATATACAGGAATAATTTAAATACTTTTCACAAATAGTTTATTAATACTACATTCATCGACGTATTAGAAGATTGCATTAAATTAATCTCAAACACGGTATGGTACTATCATCGAAAAGTGGTTATATTATAGATAAATAATCGTTAAACAACAATCGTGTACCACAACTACGCTGATAGATATTAAGTTTTTCAATAAAAAATACGGCAATTATAAAGAAAAAGTTTGTTTAACATAAAAAGATTGCATTCTAATATACATCCGAATCTCCAGGAGGAAAATTAAAATAAAAATATTTTTGTCTCTAATTATATCGTATAAATTAGCTTTAATGAAAACTTTGGAAATACTCCCTATAATATTATAGTATGGGAATACTCACATGGAAATACTCCCTATAATATTACAGTTTTGAATGAAACAAGTATGGGAATACTCACAAAAGGTTTAAGAAAACAGCTTACTCACACACACAAAAATGAAAGAAATGAGGTCGGCTTTATTTACTTCTGAAATATAATGGTATTTCCTATATATGTATTAGGTCGGTTAAAACAAAACTGCCTTCTGCCGCTACAAAGTTTTACTTTATTAGCTGTGTTTTTGATTTGTAAACAGCTTTCCAGTAGCTGATTGACAAACATAGAACAACTGACAAAGCGAATATATTTGTAAAGAAAATATGGTTCTACTTTTTTATAGAACAAAATAGACGATAATATTCTTTACTTTTGGAATAAAAATTAGAGATGTGTTACGTTACATTTTATATAAACAGAGCAAAAAGAAACTATCGATTAAGTTAGAAACAATTGGCTGATAAGAAAATGTCAAACCAATGAATAAAACATTGTCTACAAAGTTGTTAGTAATTTCTGTGCAAGTATTATGATATGTAAATTTAATCTCATAGGTCATGATGGCGTGCCGATAACTCTATAACAGAGTGGTTTATTCCATCAGATTCAAAAGAAGAAGAAGAAGGTAATATGTATTAATTATGAACTGCATAAATGATAGGTGAAAACAGTACAATTTCTTAACTACAATCATTTTTTTGTGAATGTATTTAATATCAAAATATAAAAGAAAAAGTAAACTGGTATAGTAGTTTTCTCACAAAACAGTACTACTATTGTATTCAACGTTTGACTAAGGAACCACCCACTGTTAATGTAATCTCAATTAAGACGAAACAAAAAGTTTTTTCATTATGAAAGAAAGTGCTAGGAATGATAAAAAATTATTTTACTGGGATGGCTCACACAATCTTCTTCTTTATTTTTGAGCACAGCATGTATCAGTGAAGAGGAAGTACTATAATGTATTACATATGGATAAAGATAATACAAGTAAAGCTATTACTAGAATTGTTTAGGGACAGCAAATAGGCTCTTAAATAGAAGATGGAAGTAATGTATATGAGGGAAAAGGGATGAAGATAGAGAGCATAATAACAAACAAAAAATAATTACGACAAAAAAATTTCTCCTGTTTTCTCGGTTTTCTTTAATGTAGAGAATTTATACATAGGTGGGAATTTTTTAATACTTCTTCATTACTAATCCCTAATTTTTACAGTATTTAATATCTCCTTTTTGTTTTGGAAGTAATAAATGGATAGCAGCACGTACTTGTTAAATAACTTATTTTATGATCGGGATATTCTTGGTCATTATAATTCATTAGTTCTTGCGATTAGGCAATCTTTATTTGAACTATGCCAACGTTTCGATAACGAACGTTATATTCTTCAATGCTACAAAATATTACTTGACATATAAGATAATCCAACAATTGCCCCTTNCCCCCCCCCCAAAAAAAAAAAAAACAATTGCCAAAATACAGAATAAATTAAACAAACTCCTAGCTTAAAAACAACCCGAGAACACTTACTTACAATACTCTATTTATACGTATCCACAAATCATCCACCCAATTTAATTAACACACCAACAACCAATCATCATTGTACAATCCAGCTATTATATATTTTGTAGCCCTGAAGAAGATAACGTTCGTTATCGAAACATTGGCATAGTTCAAATAGTGTTTGTCTAAACGTAAAAACTGATTAATTATAACTTCTTTTATAAATGTTAAAACAATTACCGCATTTGGCCCTTTCTTCAGAATTGATTGGATGGTCCCTTACTTGTTTCGGGAGAGTAACTTAGTATATATTAGTATATATCATCTTTCAAAACGCTATAACCAGCCACCCGAATTCCATAATTATTTTCGTAAATATAAGACTATTCTCCGAAAAGTAGTCTATGCAGCTAAAGTTATGGAAAACGACAGGCATATACTAAAATCGAACAACCGGATGAAAGCCATGTGGAAT
>NNCF01126028.1:801636-866457 GCA_002313205.1 Laupala kohalensis | reverse complement strand
ATTATAACTCGCAGCTAACTTTTTATCTTATCTAGGAATTTTTGCTGAATTTTTTGAATCCGCCTCTGCCTTAGGGCCCTTGATCGGAATTGATGGGATGGTCCCTTGCTTGCTTCCGGAGAGTAAATTAGTTTTTTTCCCCTCCACGTGGTCATACGCAGTTTGTACTGTTTTTTGACAATAAATTTATTTATTTATATATTACCTCCACGTGGTCATACGCAGTTTTCAACTGCTTTTTTGAATAAAATAATTATGTATTTAAACGAATTTAACAAAAATAATACAAGGAATACATTGTCAAATGAGGAGATAAACCAATGTGAAATGTGTTTATTTCCTCAAGTGTAGCATTGTGAGACTTCTACATGCGAGTGAGGGATCTAAGTAAGTAAATCTAATTAAAAATAACGAGTGCCTTCTCTCTGGTGGATGGCAGTGTGGGAATCTGTGTTCACTGAACCAGAGATTGCATGGAGTCAGTCACCCAATTAGCTGAAACTCGAGAGGTGAGACTTTCTTAAGACGGAGTTAATTCCACGAGTTGTTCCGAATATTCGATCCTTACAACTTTCCCCAGATAAGAAGGATCTGAATCGTTTTCTGGGTTCGAGGATTATCTCGATAAATTAGTGTGCTTGTTTTACAAAAACGAATAAATTTCTCGGACTTAATTTTGAGTTTGTTCATATAAATAAAATAATCTCTCCTTATTCATCGAAAATAAGTATCGTCAAATAACCACAGGAGATAGTGACCACTTATTAGAATTCTTTTAGGAATAACTTGACACAGAGTCTCCCATTTGGAAGAAACAAAGTTACTGTTTTTTATATTTACTTCTTTTCTCTAAGACACGATTTCGCTCTCTCGTAAAAATTGAGATCAGCTGAATAAAACTCTACTCCGCGGAAACTAGTATGAATTCAATTCATCGAATCTGATAAGGCGAATAATGTGTGTTCCAGTCCTGACCTTGAATTTATGCTAATAATTATGATATAATAATTGTTCCATAAATTAGTACTCATTATATTAGGAAAGATAATCAATGTTCTTTGAGAGAGAAACAAAGTGATGGTACAAAATGTCTTCGTTTATTTCATGAAGTGAACGCAACACCCTAAACACAACTCTAATGAGGTTTGCATTATTAAGTGAAACTTCGCTGATGGTACATGTTTTCTGTTATTAAAGTGAAGTAATTTAGATAATGTTTTTGTCAAAAGTTTTATTTTACTTTGTATAAATATTATAATTACTCTGATAATGTTACAAGGGAAGTATAAGAGAAAGTTTCTATGAATGTTTGTCTTTATGACAATCTAGATTTATATGTCGGAAAATATCCACACATTTATGTCATGAATTCAAGATTTAGTTTGTTACTAGCAAATTAGTTCATCATTTATTTTTGATAAAGTGCACTTTTTTTTCAATAAAATTGGGATACTAATATATACACACATCAAAAGGTTTCATTCCTTTGTGCTTCTGTGTTTCTATTAGTAGTTCGTATTTACACTAAAATTATATTTTTAACTGAATTTGTCCATAATTGCTGGACAAGAAATTTCGGAGAAAATTATTAAATAATCAAATAATTTATTAAAAGGACGTTACGATGATCGGTTCGTCGCGAGTAGTTTACAAATAAAAATAATGAAGAATGCAATGTTTGCAGACGTGCTGTAGTGCGATTCTGTAGTCCCACGAGTCGTATTAGAGCACATATGATACAACCTGATATAGAAACGTGTGATTGAGATTAAGTGTATCTTTCAACATACTGATGTTTCTTGAACTTCCTCAAATCAAGTTGAATACATTTTGGGTGCCGAAGAAATATATATATTTGTCATTTATTATTGGCTGTTACATTCAAAGTAAAAAATGTACACCAAAACGTTGCCCATCTTCTTGAACACAAGTATCTCACTATATACTCGAAAATTAAACTCCTGCTAGCATTTCATTTATCACACTTGAACCATTTTTTAAAGTCTTTAATAATGTTCTTTATTTTTCATTCTTTGATTGAACTTGTACTGGTATTTATCTTTCATTATTAATTGAATGTGAAACGTTCATATACGGGAATGTGGTCAACAGTGCGTGTTTCAAAACCACAAACATGTGAGTCTTTTCTCTTGAAGAGTTTCGCTGGAGACAGTTGAGTGTTACGTAAAATGGAGAGAGAAGAGCAAAACGCTCTCCTTCAACGGACCGGCTGCCGACCACAGCCCAATTAACTGCCCTTCCGGCGCTGACGGAAACGAGCCACTATATAGGGTAGCGGCGGAAGTTCAGATGGACATTCTACCCTCTGATATCCACTTTCACCTCAGAACAGGAGGATTATTGGAAAAGAGTAGGAACGTCAAGATCATATTACATACAAAACCTGAACAGAAGTATATGAAAAGACGTAGTTAAAAGTCATTGGTATGTATTATCTAATCACTTTTCATTACGTCGTTGAAAAAATGTCTGAAATTGTCTAGATTGATAGATAGAAAATCTGGTATCTATATCTATTTTTCCAATTTCAGACATCTTTTCATCGAGTAATCATATTTGAGTAAATTGATTAAATTGTGTTGATGTAGAATCATCTTATAAAGTGTTGTTTTCTTTAATTACCAGTAATTTTCATCCTTCATACATTTTAGTAAGCATATTCCTCGCAAGTTAGACATATAACGGGAAATATACCATTCGTTCCTACGACAACACTTACGTAAAGTTTTGAATTTTCGCCGACAAATTAGTTCTTGAATTCCTTTTGATATCTACTTAAAATATTTATCACATTCAATAGACGGGTCTTGAAAGAAATATGAGTGCCTCAGAATTGGTTAATGGTGTTCTAGAATACCAGAGAGATTCTCAAGGTTGAAATATAAAATAAGTCATATGTTGTAGCACATCAAATTGAAACACACGGCAGAAACAATATCTATTGTCAGAAATATTGTTGAAATTACTCACCCAGAGGTCCGAAATATCTGCTTTTGACGTCTAAGTTAGATTTTCTCTTCACAATATTTTAAACGATGAGTTAAAATCATGCGTTTATTATCAAATTAGTAAAGTATGTAATAAACTGTTCTTAAAATATTTTGAACCTCTTATCTTATATGTACATTTAAATATAAATAAAAAGGATTTCAAATGATGAAGCAGTAAGGAATAATGGACTATTGTGAAAATACGTAACCAATACAAATCGAACGGTTTGCAACGTAACAGCTATTGATATAAACCCATATATAAGCTCTCCTAGAACGTGAAACAAAAAGAATAGCAAACAACACATTAAATAAATCATTTAATCCCTTGAGGAAAAAAATAAAAAATAAAAAATAAAAAAAACTTCTCGTCCAAGAACAAAATAGCTTTCTTCAACTTATTTTCTCATATAAACGAAACACACAGCAAATAATTTCCGCAGAGAAAGCAAATTTTTCAACGTTTGAGTATCCATGATACTCTATATTCTATATAATGTAATCACAATAATAAGTTCATACCAGAACATGCAGATTAATAAAATAACTATCGCATTGGTTAAGAGAAGAACCGCATTAATCCTAACAACACAAATGAATTTGACTAAGAAAGTATCAAAGAAATAAATAATGCACGCTCAGTAGCACTCGATGTAAACCAGGAAAATGAAGGAAGATAGTATGATATGTTACAAAATCCTCCGACAAGACTTTCTCTGCAAGTATTTGGCACTCTCACTTTATACGAAAAACAAACTCAATTTTTGCTGGGATATGTATGGAAACAAAGATGTCATTTTCAAGCTTACAAATTTTACTTTTAGAAGTCAGTGTTTTATTCATGTTCTCCTCATTACGAATCCTGCGCTTTTCCATTTATACGGGTCGCGCTCCGTATCGACTAAATGGTTCGCGGAATCTAACTCAGTACTCTATGAATTAGCACTATCCGTGTAAGCACTACTACAAAGATTTATCTTCCTGAATGATTTTTCAACGTGTATAATCGATNTATATATATATATATATATATAAAGGCACAGCTTAGAATTCGAACACCGACCTCCAGGTTTATTACTTCAAGCAATAGATTAACGTATTCAGCAGCCAATGAGACTGAGGCAGGTGATTTAGTGTGTGCTCCGAAGAGGGAGAGGCAGATTACAGTCATCAGCGCCAGACAGTACGCCCAGAGGGAGTAGCGTAGGAGAGCTCGTTGTGAGTGTTAGTGTGGCAGTGTGGAGGTAAGGATGGGGAAGGACACTTCAGTTCTGCTTGCTTCGCTGTCGATGTCACGTGTAATTAATGATCTCTAGCATTCTAGGTGAGTTGACGCTATTACTACCAAATCATTACTCGGTTACTCCTACGTGTTTGCTGTGTAGTTACAAAGCACGTATAATCACGTTGATGTCGTGCACAAACGAGTAATAATGCTTCCTTGTAATTCTGACAGACAATGCAGTATTCCTTTGAAATCAATTACAACGCTAATCTTCTGTGTTGCCTATAATCAAATTAATGAACAACATTTTAATTATATTTCTCTTGCAATATAAGAAAACGAAAACATCATTCCAAAATCGTAAATTACTTTGTCTTAATTTTGTAGTTTTTTACAGTCATATAAAATTATTTTTATCGTTTAATTAACTGAGAACGAGCCGAAACAAAGACTTTGACAGTAGATACCAAAACATTAAAAACAAAGTAACTTAGGAACTGCCTCGTAATTATGATAATGTAACAAAAATTTATCAAAAATAGTGTAATATTTAAAAACTCATAAACACGGGAACTAAATATGTAAAACTATGACACTATGTCATATATTGAAGTGAATTGATATATCTAATTTAATTGTCATGTATTTCAAACGATATTAAATTACACACAAACTACTAACATAATCCCTTCCTAAATTTTTTGCATGCGTTTTCCGCAAACAATCCTCACTCGAGGCTATTACACATACTTCTAGACTCTGACCTGCTTCTTCAGTGATATGAAATGTCAAATAATTCGAATACATAAGTTTACAGTCAAATCTATCGATAGATTTTAGAATCCAATCCAATGAATAATCACTAATTTGACACCGTTCTCTCATTGTAAACAAGAGGCGCCACTAATCAGGAGAGGTACAATACCAATGCGACACAATTTCATATTCATAGGATGAATGTCAACAATGTTAAATCAGTAACATTAATGTAGAGGTGCGAACTGCAGTAATTAGCGTGGTATTTCTATACGCGAGGTCTAATGAATTGCTTCATTTTTCTTTCACGTACCAGCGGTTGGCCGCAACGATTTTACGCAGTTGGCTACACTGGTGGAATCTGGTGCACGTTGCTATGCCATTAACTGCCCCAAGCTTTACCTCGGGTCATCGTGCGATGTGAACTCCGATATGCGAGGGAGATATGGAGAACGTTTCATATTTATCTTGATACACGTAGGAGTATTTCCGGAATAATTTGGTAATAAACGTTCAAATCCCTTTTAGGAATGTATTTTAATATACGATGATATTATTTTCCCTAAACATAGTCCATGATATGTTTCTCAGCATTCTCTTTGTTTCATTTATCTAGCTGAACGCACCTAGCATATCCGAGATGTTTGCACTTGTCCCATCTCGGTCACTTCACGCATTTCTAACGAAGTCAATTAATGCAATATCAGAAGATAAAGAAATCTCTTAAATTGCGGTGAACCACACCGCCAGGTAACAAATTAACTAACAGTTGAATGGAAATGGAGGACGGGACCGAGATTCGAACTCGGGACGAGTGGAATGTCAATTCAAACTCGGATCTCGCAAGTTGAATATCAATGATAGTCTGGGTCCACGGGGAGGCATACGGAATGGCGCAGTTGGTAGAGCATCAGCGCACTACACTGAAGGTCTCAAGCTCGATTCTCGGTCCCGTTTCCGATTTTCATTCATCAAACATAATTAATATCAGAAGATTAAAAATTATTATTTGTTATATTGTTTCAGAAACAGCAGACGCTACCCGTTTTCCTTGACGACACTCATCCCCGCTGAATTTTCACGAAAATATGTGAGAATTTCCATTTGCGAGTGGCTGGAATTTTTTTTCTCTCAATACGTTTTAACTAAACAGAAAAACGAACTTTTACACGCTAGAACGGCGTAAAACGATGTATCTTCAGGCAAAAAATAGCCTTTATTGCAGCGTGGAAGTGAGTACGTGTTCTCGGTAAAGGTGAGGAACTACAGGTACCAAACGTTTCAGCTATACATTTGAAAACTATATTAAATGGAAGAAGTACAGCAATTATGTACCATTGCATGCCATTACACTTGCTCGTTACCTGTCAGTTTCCCGTGAAATATTGAAAGACGCAAGTGGATTACTAAATGTAAGAACTTTGGGTACCTAGTAAAAANTATATATATATATATATATATAAGATATACTACGAGGACGTGCTCAATAATCGAGGAAATAAGTGGTACAAAAGTGAAACAATACCATAAATTGATCAATGCACAATTTTTTAAAATATGTACAGCTTTCAATAAATAATACAGCAGTTTGTTTCTTAAAGCAGGATGGTTTTATTCAGGATTTAAATACTCCATATTGTTTCAAATCTTTTGGCTACAATATCTTCTTTTTAAAAGTCACCTTTGTACAGTTTTCGGGCCTTACATCTCCTTAATATGAGAACCTATATGCCGTCTTGGTACCACTCTACTGGTCTGTGTCTTATCCACGTTCTTGTTGCATCAGTAACTTCCCCATTACTGCTGAAGTGCTTCCCGCGGAGTCCATTCTTCAGTGGGTCAAAGAGATGGAGGACAGAAGTTGCGAGATCCGGACTATAGGGTGGATGAGGAAGAACTGTCAAACGAAGTTTTGTGGTCTCTTTTCGGGAGAGCAGACTTGTGTGTGACTTTCCGTTGTGATGGAGAACGACGAAAGCATTTACGTTTTTGTGTCCATAAACATGGTGGTCGTTTCTTCAATATCCTAAGTGTCGTGCCATAGATATTGCAGTTGATCATTTGACCATGGAGGAGAAGATCGAACATAATAACCTCTTAAGAGTCTCAGAAGACTGTAGCCATGAGTTTATTAGCTTGGGGTGCTGTTTTGAACTTCTTCTTCGAAGGCGACGTTGTGTGGAGCCACTCCATGGACGTTCTTTTGTTGAAGGTTCGAAGAGATGAATTCATGTTTCCTCTCTTATGAAAATGTTTGACAAGATATCGTCACCATCAGCCTCATAACGAGCAAGCAATTCGGCACTAATGTTCCTTCTTTTGTCTTGATGCTGTTCAGTTAGACTTCGAGGAACCCAGTGGGAGCAAAGCTTTGAATACGCTAACTGGTGAAAGAGTGTGTCAGCATGCCAACAGAGGTGACTCATGAGCAATGAGAATTGATTCGATCACCTTAAATAAGAGTGTCCTCACTTTCCAATATTACAGACGCCTGCGTGTAGGAAATCAGACAGATTTCCTTCTCCTTGTTCTGTTGACGACAGGCGCTTCGCCCAACGACTCACCGTGCTTTAATCCAGCAGTGCTAAGGGTTCATACACATTCTGTAAAGCCTGTAAATATTTGTGGACGGTATGTTCTTTCCGCCAAAAGAAATTCAATTGCTACTCTTTGCTTCGAACACATTTCACCTGCAGACGATATTATGAAGGTTGGTTAAAGCACTGTCGTCTATCGGGAATGACGCGGGAATGTTTAAGGATGTTCCAAACATAAATTCCAAATTTGTTTGATCCAAAATTAGCCGAGAATAAAATATGTTGCATTACCTATTGAACGCCCACGTGTTTAAATGCAAAAACTAATCGAATATTTAAAAAAACGAATTTTCTTATTTATATTTTTCAATTTGTTTTGAAAGTTTGATTTGTGTTTATAACAAGGTGAGCAAATAATAAATATTTGTATATCACATTGTTTGAAAGATCGTTTTGTTGTTATACATATTACTTCTGTATTTCAGATATGACAAAATATGAACTTTAGATCCACAACTTCATTTGCAGTTACCCAAGATTTTCAATACCACATAATACAGAGAAAAAAATAATTTCATAAAGTTTCAGTAAGTTTGATTCTTTTCGAACTGCTATAAATTTGAAAATAATTCTTCGTAATAGAAATGTTATTTCTCCAGTGAGAAGCATGTTATTGATTAGAATTAAGTTTCTATTTGCGGAGGAGTTCAGACCACAAAACACTTATCTTCCGCTATTCCTCCTAAATCTAAATTTATGAAACATTTACAAGTTACTACAACGAAACAACACAAAACTGAAAATTTAAAAATCGCAATATTATGTTGTAGAATATCATATAAAACTGTTTTTGTTGTGTATGGCATGAAGATATTCCAGTCACAATTTCGCACAGAGGCTAAAATATAACGTTTCTGTTATTTATCCGTTATTGACACTAGCCTTAATTTTTATTGAAGTTTTAATTAGTAAATCCACCATTGTTAAATGTTACCACAGCACCGCTGTGGTCATAACTCGGAGTGGGAATGCGGAACGCAGTGTCTCAAAAATGTTGCCGAATCAACTTGGAAACTTAGACATGAGTGAAAATGTAACTAATGAATGCATGAACAGTTTCTTGTTCATGCTCCATGGCGTACATAATGTTTCCAATTGTAATTCGATAGAAATTATGAATTTCAACACGCTTCGGGAAATAAATGCATGTCCTCAACAGGAGGAGAAAAATGATCTTCGGTGATATGACCTGATACCACCCGAATATGATATGGCTTGAGGTAATGTGACTAAGTAATAAGAGTTAGAACTATGGCCGACAGACGATACTACCAACCTTCCAGATCCCCTCGCGGTAGCTTCGGAAGTAATCGAGGCCGGTATCCGTATCCACCACCACCTCCACCACCACCTCCACCACCACCACCGTCTTCTCAACGAACTTCAATTTTGCGTCGCCATATCCAGGCAAACGATCCACATAGTCGCAGATCATCTCTAACAGATCCTCGCTATATTCAGGATCATCGTCGAAGATATAGTGACCCGTATCCACGGTATAGTTATTCCAGTGGTTCCAGTTATCCTAGTTACCGTGGCAGCTTCAGTTACCCCGATTATAGATCACCTTACCCTCCACCACGAAGACACACCTACCCTGGGTATAGTCCCTATCGGAATCTACCTCCCAGCTTGATCTACAACGTTCGCGGGAGTATTGGCAGCCAAGGCACCTACGCCTCTCAAAGAAGCTTAGGGAGTCATGGTGCACGGAGAAGTTTGGGGAGTTACGGGAGTAACGGCAGCCATCGATATCCGAGCAGGCAAGTCTCAATCGACAGTCAAGGCAATCCACGAATAAGTTTCCATCGCCGATCGAGATCGCGACATCACTGGAGGGGTGGTGATAGTCCACATACCGTAAGCGGACGTCGTCAGTCGAGGAGTGGAAGCAGACACTCATTGGGTAGACGACACCGTCGAAGGCGAAGGCGAAGATCGGGATCGAGAGGGAGTAATGATTCGAGGGGATCGAGAGGGTCAAGAGGATCGAGAGGGTCAAGACGATCGAGAGGAAGTAGAGGTTCAAGGTAATTTAATTATTCATTACGGTCATTTCATCTATAATCGGACTGAATTGGCCCTACTAAGATTATATTGATACAGCATGATGGGTTTCCATATTGTTCATAGTTTATCTCTCTCCGTAATCTAAACGTAAATAACTGCTCTTTGAAATGAAATTTTTTACAAAATTAATAATTAAGTTTGAATTTGGTCATATATGGCATTTGAAGACTCGCAAAAGTTGCCAATATTTTCACGGTTCCTCTAAGACCATTGCTATGACTTTTATCTTGAGCAGTAGAAAAATTAAATAAAAATTGTAATAATTTGAAAAAAAATCGAAAAACGCATGTATGATATTTTGATATGTTTTAGATACGCCCTCTGCCCTTATTTTCGCCAAATTTCAAAGAAATCGGTGATGGTATTTTTGAGAAATGAATTATTCAAAATTTCACTGCTTTTATAGTATTTAGCGCATAACTGACGAATGTATTGGTCATTTTTCAGTTTTTATGTACGCAAAACATCCCAACACATGCAAAACAACAGTAAATTAAAAAATCTCTTATTTTCCTTAAAAAATTCAATTTTATAGTAAGATTTCGGAGAATTGTGTTCTATCTTCATATAAAGGGCATATTAACATTTATACGTATTGTGGTTAGGAATCGTGAATACGAACGTTATTTTCTAGTTGTTTATAAGAAAATAAAGAGATTTCAACAAACAACTGCAGAATCTGAGATGGTAGGGTCAATTCAGCCTGATTATAGGTGGAAGCCATTACGTTTGGGTACAGGGAAAATAACTGTACAATTCCAATTATTCGAACTCCAACTATATTCTTCGGCATAAGTCATGCAAAATTCGATAGAAGGTTCGCTGAAGATTGCGCTCACGCACTTTGCACACTAAGTTCGAAGACCCCCAAGTCAGAAACTATGTCATCAATCTAAATTTTAAAAAACATGAATGTTTGTTTGTTTGCCCTTTAAGCGTTACTATATCATTCATCCGATGACTTCTACTGGTCATAGTGTTCTGTTTTACACAGAACTTTGTGTTTTTATTCCGCTTTTGATTGATTTGTATTGAAAAGATCCTGAATTAAATAGAACAAAGATGTTTCATTTGTTTATATGAAAAAAGCTTCATAATTTCACTTTTTTTAAATATAGAATTTCGAGATCTTTTCTTAAATAAAAACAGTTTATTCAGTTTCACCAATTGTTAAATAAGTTTTTTTACTTTAAAATTGACAAAACCATTTTATTGACAATTGGCAGATGTACAACCTTGCGAAGATATCGGTTTTCGCACCTGACTGGATACATAAATAGGATTTTGCGAAAACTAGTGCACTTACAGCTCCTATCTTTTGCACACTTTCTAAGCATAAAAAACTCACGTCTTAATAAGCGTTTAACCTGTTTTAATAATTATTAATTACAACAAGAACAAAAAATGGCTGAATTTTCATGTTATTTTTGCAATACCTTTTTTATTTGTTGACCGATTTCAATATACAAAGTCTCAAATTGTAGGTATTTTTATTTTTGCAAATCGTCTGTGCTTCTCTTTATCTCTACAATAGACAGTTATTCTAATATATTGGAAAAACCACTTTTCCGATTTTTTGCTGAAATAAAAGTATGGAGCGAGCAATTTTAAATATGAGGTGATATGAATTTTTTATGAATAAGACGAGAGCCCTTTTATATCATTGTTCGCATGACATTTCCACAATAAAATCGCTACTTAATTCATTTTCAAAGTTGTATATGTCCTGGGCTTTTTTGCGATGAAACGTTGAAAATTTGTTATGCACACACCCGCGAAGGTTTCTCATATAGCACAACTTATCTGCAACAGATGGCTCGCGTGTCATTTCAATAAATGTATGCATTCCATATAGTTTAATGGAATCAATTATATTCTGGTTTTAGTTTTGTAAGTTTTCTTCGTTGTATTTGATTTCTGAAATGAATAAACGTGAAAATTTAATATCACGGAAGTGGAGAAATATAACCAAGATATGAATTTAAAATTTTATATGAGAACCTTAGGTAACACCGAAGAAATAAGCTTAAGAATCCAAATCTGTTTATGGGTGTTTTAATCCAACAATGATTGTTTCAAAAGCCGGTCAACCTCGTGTAGTTCTGCTGATTGACTTCTAAATATTGAAAATTCGTCGTTCGTCTATAATAGCATGTTGGGAAATTTTTAAAACATTTTCATCTCGATATTGTTATCACAAGCTGATAACGCGGCGTTGCCTGGGATTTTTCTTAGTCTATTCTTCTTTTACTCAGGAAAAAATAAAATCTATTTATATTGTGAGATCAATATACTTACTTTTTTTAAAAACATGTAAAGCATCCTAATTTTTCAAATTCATAATAATTCAAATTTAATACAACACTCTGTAAACTACACAAACTCGAGGAAGCGGCGTCGATCGAATTTTCGCTTCCAAGGCAGGACGCGGTTGCACCATTTCATTACAATTCTTGTCTAAGCTAAACTGTTGGTAAAAATTATACGTTTTAAGGACGCTTTTCGTCTTTGTTAAAAGCACAAAACAAATAATTCATTAAGTTTGACGTTTATAGATTTTTTCTTTCTTAATATAGAGGATCCACATATTGTCATACAGCGATATACTGCTATGCATTCAGTACCTGTCATCCCCATGTTGTTTACATTCTTACATACATATTACATGTGAACACGCAAAAGACATTCTTCTGTTCGCATCACATCGAAGTATCGATCTATCGTATGTCTACTCAAGGAACAACAAAGATGTATACGTTCCTAGTAAAGATGGTTAAGAACTCACAAGAATATTTGTCATGAAACTGTTAAGAGAGTTCTAGAAGATGAACAAAAGATTATCTCGACAATCATTACCATAGTGAGATCCGTTGTTGATTACAACTAAGTAATATCTTTCTTCGCTCAACTCTTTGTATATGTATTTTGAAAGGGGATCTTTCGTTATGGAGCATTTTTAGTACTGAATCTGTGAAGCAACACGAAATACCATCTTCCCCCGGCCCTTAAATTGAAGTATTTGAACACTTCTATATTTAGTAATGTTTTATCGATAACTTAAGGTAGTTTTGTAGATAGACATACGTTTTCACAGACTTTTTGCAGAACTCCTTGGGGTAAATAAAAATGCCATTCATAGTTGTCACCTATCTCTAACCGTTTACGCAGCGTAAGCGAATATACCACCCTTTTTCCTGATTTTATCGACATTTATTTTCTAAAATAATTTCTTTCTTTCTTACCACACATTTTAAAAATAAATGTTAGCCCATGTTTATCCTGAGCGTCTTAACTATCTCCTTGCCAAATTTCATCACGATTAGTCCAGTGGTTTAGTCGTGATCAAGTAGCAAACAGACGCATTTATGTATTAGTATGGATTGCTTCTCGAATCAACAGAGGCAGTCGTGGGTCACATAGACGGCATCGGAGATCCAGACATCGCAGTCGAAGCCCGATAGATCACCACCAGCACGGAGAGCGCCGACGATCGAGAGGCAGACATCGGAAGAGGCGCAGCACATTGGAGGAGCTCATGATGCGGCTCAGTGATAGCATCGGCAGCATCGGGAGTCTCAACGATCCAGATCGAATCACTCCACAGGAACGGCGACGGCTTCGTCGACGACAAAAATATGGTCTCTGATGAATCAGCCTGGAGATAACCGATTGTAGTCACAGATTCAAATACTGTATGAATAAGATTAGGGTCTCGAAATAACGTCCGTAAAGAAGGGTTTAATATGATCGAAAATTGTGTTATTTCGTCGACGTTCAGTAAGGTCTTCGTTTGTTCAGTAAGGTTCTCGTTTAATTAAATATAAGATTTTAAAATGTTATTTAAATGTCTCAATCTACGACAGCTATTGATATCTTATACCGTAACATAAAATAATAACGTTTAACATATAATAGTACGTTAGTATAGATTTTCAGGAGCACGTACATGAAATGCTTGGGAACTAACCGGAGAAACAAATAATAAATATCATATTTTTTCCTGAAGGACAAATAACTACTGTCTCGACACAATCTATCTGTGATTTTTTCCTGAACATCCCCAGAATATCTCCCCTCTATGTTCATTCTATCGTGTATACGGTATTATTCTGCCAGACACCTTCTGTGAAGGGTTGCCCAGACTTTTCATCTCGCGAAACCCACTATTAACATATTTAATTACCTCATATTCATGCAATGAAAATAAATTTTGTAATATTATTAAAACAATAAAAATATTTGGCACTTTAATACGTTTACTTCACATGAAAACTGTTGTAGAATAAGATAAAAGTGAGTTGTCTGTATCAAATGGTTAAGTTTGTGTTGTTTGTTTTTCATTCAATTAATATAATTTATCGTTGAGCATTCAGAGGACTTAGAATATAATTTCAATAATATACGAATGTAATTCTCCATTAGCGTGAGTAAAATTACGAATGTAATTCTCCATTAGCGTGTTGCTCGTTTTGAACTAGTAACACGATATTATTGGAAATACACTCATATCACAGTTTCCACGCTGAAAGAGAACGCTTTTTTAAGTACCAATAAAAAATGAAATGATATATAAAATACATCCGTAAAGAATTTGTTTTTACGTTGTTTTGCTTTATTTTAAACATTTGCATTGTGTTGTAATTTCATTCAGGTGGTTCGTAACGTACAGTAAAAAATTCCAGTTGCGTGATAAAAATAACGTAACTAAATATTTCCTAGGATCCGGACACAGTTGGAAGGAATAATTTTTTTAAAATAACATCTTACTTGTACGTGTTTCCCCCCGATTGTTCGATAGCTGTAGAAAATAATTTTCTGTCTAAAATATGCGTATCCAAACACAAGATGAGCTAATTGTAAGCATCTTGTGGCGGTAACTGCTGCGCAGCTGCGGGGTTTAGGTCGCTCTCGACCCTCAACCCTTTTTACGGCAGACGCAATTAATCTTCCGGCGTCAGACACCCGTGCCTCCCTCCCTTGCACTCACTTTGCGCACATATTTCACGATGACACCAACAGCGAGACATGGTGCAGCCGCAGGCTGGCAGGTGGACTGCTGGCATAGAAATCTCCCCTCGACGACGGTACCCACCGATACCAATGATTTACTCTACTACTTGCGAGGGCGGGGATGCATTGTGTCAGAGGGCGGTGCTCTTGCGTTGGGTGTGACTATGTGCAGTGGACGTCACTTCACTGATTCAGGTGAGTGAAGAAAGAGACAATCGTTGACAGAACTTTGAATGCACCTGCGAGCTTGTCACTTCTTGTTATGAATTTCATTTGTGACCAATTTCATCCATTGTCTCGTATGTAGCACACCTTGTGTTTCTCGGTTCTCGCACTCGAGAGAAACATCGTACTATCGGATTTTTTATTATATACACCTCACTTCGAACTGCTGTGGAAGGCACAAAAATCACATAAAAAATAATTAACACCAAAATATTTTTCATGTTCTTGTGCATTTACTTAAATAAAGCATAGTTCTAAGAATGAATAATATTTTTAAAATAGCAGAAATGTTTCGAAAAACGCGAAATTTTTACAACTTTTACCGATATGTCGCCTTTATTAATTTTTATACAATAAACTAAGAGTGTCAAAAATAATTCTTATCCAAAGAATGATTTATATTACATTTGTGACAACATTTAAAAATTTCGAGCTTCTATATGCAAAATATAACGAGTTATTAACATTTTTCGAAAACATTGCTAAAAGCGACCAGGCACGTTTTCAAGGAATAAAATTTATACTGTCGCCTCCAGAAAAATACCGTGATCACGCGATGTATGAATTTAAACATTTAAAACTTAATATGTAACCACAAATAAGTGATAAACAGAACTTTGTTTTCATTTGGCGACCAGCGGTGTCTCAGCGGCGTAGTATAGTCTGGTCGTGCTGTTCTCGCGCGCACACAGTACACACTGGAAGGATTTAAAGAACACTTTATCTTACACAGCGCGACAACAGCATGGCCGTATTTCTTCACATCGTATTTCACCCTTGTTATTTCTAGGGATACAATAATTTTGGTAAAATGGTTTGAATAAGGTAACTCGAAATTATATGGAGTTGACAATATCCGTAAGGGTCATGGGGTAAAGATGACATGAAAAGGGCGTGCTCCCTGCTTTCCAATACAAAATGTTTTCTGTGTTTGTTGCAGTTATGAATTTTCGCGTTAGTTAATATAATATTTAGTTAATATTTAATTTTTATAATTATAATATTTAGTTAATATAAAATATTTATTCACGTGAATGTTATTTTTAGTATTAAGCATTTGCATTTCGAACAACAAGGAATAGTCCACTGAAGTATGAAAGTGCATTGGTTCTGTCTGTCCGAGCCCGGCTCGAAATGACGTGAAATAGAATTTTAGTTTAAATTGTATCTAATTATTGTTTATCTTCCATTTTATTCAATGTCGATGTCTTAAACACCAACGGGTAAATACAAATTAAAACAATATTTTAAAACGAGCGAGATCGAACAATCAAAACCAGGCGAGAAATTAAGAAACTCGAGATACACAGTTGATTTACAAAGTCAAAGTCAAAAATTGTATGTTTTCACCTAAAATTGATATTTCAATTCGACAAATGAGAATACGAGCGAACTAAGTCAGAGGTTTTATATGTGTAGATTACATGAACATATTCTGAGTAAAATATTATCCAACTCTGAACTAATTGCAATTTATTTGCTTAATTTTATTCGAGTAAGTTACATCCATTATATTGCTGTAGCACACTCAACCAAACTCCGTTACATGTGGTAGCTCTCAATCCTTTCCCCAAGCCAGATGACAAAAGCCATTGTTCCGTGCTGGGTCGCATCAGAGATCGCTTCCGCGAATCCAGCGCAATGAAGTGCAAATGAGTCACCAGGCACTGAACTCAGGGTCCACTGCTGAAGCGAGCGAGTCGATGTAGTTCTCCAGTCGACCGAGAGAGCGCTCTGAAGCGCATGGAGTTCTGCCCACTTGTCTGGATCCATTGCGTCGACACCTATGCGCCGTGAAAGCAACGATTGCACATCAGACAGAGTGCACTCATAATGAATGCGCTTGTGGAAGTGGATGTCGCTCTATAACGCTCTTACCAGACTACGAAATCGTATTTGCGAGGAAAAATCTATTAAAAAGTAAAAACAAACTTGAATTTACGGGATATTCTTTTTCTCTCACGTCTCACATAACTTTCCCACTTCTCTTTGCTGTTTCTTTTCATTTATCTAGTACCATAACAAACTAAATACTTCTTCCACATTACTTTACACTACAAATTATACTTCCATGTTCCAATATCTCGGCAAAAATGATTTATTAAGGATACCATATTTTTAAATAGAGTACATAAGCTGAAAAGTATCTAATTCTAGAATTATGGATCAAATCTGAATTGTTTTTGACGAACTAAAAAATCATTTAAAAATCATACTAGAATACATCAAGAACAAGACGGAGGATATTTATTTTCCAGCATTCTCACTACCCATTTCTCCCATTTTGATTATAACATCGTAACCATAGATATGATTGATACATCTCAGGTACAGGTAATTGCGTTTTGAATGTATCTCTTTCGATTCCTTAAGTGGTGATACCTAAATATTATTAAATTCTTACTATTTTATTCACTAATTCACTGTATTCAATTAATTTAATAAGAATTGATTATAAACTTCAAGATTTTTTTCTAATAAAAGAGGAACACGTTATAAGGGGTTTCTGTGACTTGACTTAGATAAAATATTCCTTTAATTTGCATTTAATTTAATTCCTTGATACAGTCACATTTTTTACTAATTATATGATGAGCTAATTATAAATTGAAATAATAAACTTCTTTAAATTCAAATATTTTATATTGATATTATTAATAATCTATCTCAGTGAACAATAGGTAATTCATCATAGGTGTTTTAACAAAAAATTGTATTTGTTATGATTATTTTCTAAATATTTATACAAAATGCCATTCGAGCACTGTTCTATAATTTTCATAAAATTAACTAATAAAATAATCTGCAAACACCATGGTCTCAACGTTTCTTGGGATTTCAAAATTAAAGACATTAATCATTTCACCATTCACTAGAAGTTATCAGTAACAAAATAGGAAACCGTAAAAGTTTAAGTTATCAAACCTATGATACACTCTATTTACAATTGTAAACTAATGCTATTATTTAGTTCCAGAATTATGAGTAATGAACAGAAATTCCAATGAATTTGTTGAAAATGTCGAAAGGCAAGAAATAATTTGATTCGACGGAAGTAATATAATGTATGCTCGTTAGTAAACACCCACTGATAAATAACGTCTACACTAGAAAAAAAAACATTTATTCGTATGACTTGCGTATGGCTCACACACACTTAATATACACCCATTGGAACACACTAGCTCGAAATAAAGTCGCTCGTACCACTGTATTGGCAGTGCCTCAAGGAGCTCAGGACCTCTTTGACATGATATTTTTAAAATAAAAAGCTTCTCAATATTTCAATCAATCTTCTCAATTATTTCAAACTCGTCAGCGATTACTAAAAAATTTATTTATTTTGTCGAAATGAGCTGCAGAAGGTTTTTCTTTCACTCTTATTGAAGGAACTAAAAATTACTCATTTGTCGTTATGTTTAAATAACGACAACTCAGTAATTACGATTAGTTTAAATAGTCATTACAACCATTTTTGTGCTCGTGTTTACACAATTCCCCCCAGTGGACTTACATCTAGTAAGCACGTGTTTGGCAAACACGGGGCCCCGAGATGAGTCTGGCATTACTTCCACTTACTTGTGCCGGGCTCCTTCCTTTCTCTTTTCTGAACTTCCTTGGTCACCTCTTGTCTTTTCGATCCCGACGCTAGGGTATCTTTCATTTTCCTTTTTTTTTTGTAATGATTTGAGTAATGTTTTGAGATATGTTGATATTTGATTTTTGTGTTGTAATTCAGGAGGGTTTTTAGTGGTTATGGTTGAGTTGTTCGGCGAGTTCTACTCGCGGGGAGAGTCATGTTGGCTCTCCCTAGTGCGTAAATGCATTTTCCCTACCTGTACAAGTTTTTAGGGCTCTAATGACCTAGATGTCGACGAGCCATAAAGCCCCACAAAAAATGTACACAATTAGTAAGATACAGAAGTCGAGAAATAATTGAGCAACATCATCGTGGTACGAAGTTTGCTCTGCTTCACATTCCCTAACCTGACCTAACCTAGAAATTCTGTGGTGTAATTTCAGGGGGTCATTTTTTCGGAATATATCTTGGAATATTTTTCATATCTCGTACCAGAACAAGTAGTAGCTTACTATTGCTACTCTAGCTGAGAATGGTAATTCGATAAAAATATACTCAATAAATTAAAATAATTATTTTACAATGTTTTTTTAAATTATATTTCTATTTTTAAATTATAAAAGACTGATTTAAGAAAATTTTTATAAACAAGTTTAAAATGGAAAATATTATTTCAAAATATACTAGTAGTGCAAATACTAGTGTTCCATATCTATCAATCAACTATGAAAACATAATATAACCCACCATTCTGTATAGAGACCCACAGCGGAAGCGGTGAAAAGTACAGTTCTAAAATTCACGTAAATACGATGGATGAGTTTCGCTGCGCTGAACACATTGTTAATAACATTAGTCATAAAATATTATCCTTTGATGTACAATACATTAATTCTCACGTACAACAGAAGATAAATAAACGCACAAGACGGGAGAGACAACTTAGAACAAGATGGAAATGGAGCAGTTCCATTAGTAGATAACAATTAATCTTGCTTCTGCTTCCATACTTTCCACTTATCAGAGAATTTTACATTTCTGTTCTCTTAGCGGCAAAACAATCAGAAAGCATTCAAGACGCGTGTTTCTTGAGAGCGGGGATAATAGTCATTCCTCTTTCTTTAAGTATATCTTTAAGAGGAAAAAAATTGATCATATAATAAAATGAAATAAATAATTTAAGACATATAAACTTCAAAGGACGAACAGAATATATTTTGTGATTTGAAAGCTCACTACTTTCCAACTACACGTTGAAGTCGTCGTCAGGTCGTATAAATTATAACAAGAAACATAATAACAGAACAATTCTACATGATACTAAACATAAANCATGCTAGACTCCTTCCTTTCTCTTTCCTTATCTTCCTCGGTCACCTCTTGTTCTTTTAGATCCCGACGCTATTAGGACTAGGGTATCTTTCATTTTCCTCATTTTTGTCCCTTCATATTTTTGTCCTACCACTCATACTTTGTCCTCCCTCATTTTTGTCCTTAATGTTTTGATACATATTTTGAGATATTGTTATTCAGGAGGGTTTTTAGTGGGTATGGCTGAGTCATTCGGCGAGTCCCACACGCGGGGAGAGTCATGTTGGCTCTCCCTAGTGCGTAACTGCACTTTCCCTACCTGTACAAGTTTTTAGGGCTCTAATGACCTTCGATGTCGACGAGCCGTAAAGAACCCCCCACCAAAAAAAAAACACACACATAAAAATTTGTAATGTTGTATTGTAAATACCCGATAACGTTTCTGTGTCTGTGCATAAATTCAAATTCCCGCATGCATATTTTAAAATATCATTTCTGATATGCTACTTTAGTAATAATTAACTTCTTTGTCCAATATTAATGTATTATCCCAATTCTTCAAGTGATGCAATGTGAGGTTACTACACTGTGTTCAACTGATTTTAAATTTTGTTTATGCCCCTGGATTCTAGTTTCACTTTGTATATAATAGTTTTTCTATCCAAGAAAACACGACGGAAACGAGCTGTAAACTAGAGAAAAACAAACAAACTTGGAATTACTTTCATATTTTTCATCATTAGGATAAGCAAATATATCAGAAGCAGATAAGCTTTTCTATTGGACATTTCAAGAAAGTATACATTAATTTACAGACAGCAATATAAAAATCAAATGTGAATTTTTTTCAGATTCGGATCCATTAAGTTTATATTCAATATTTGTAAATCTTTAACAATATGATGATTTATCAATAATTTTTGAAGCTTGTAATCAAAGAGAGAATTATCGAGTTCCATTCAATATTAAATATGATTTTGGAGTATTCATTCACGGAATGTGGATAAAAAAATAGGTGTATGTAATTTCTCTAAAGGATAGTAGGTTGAGTAAATTAATAGAATGTGTTAATTATGCTATGTAGTGGTGAAAATTGTCCAAATTTGAAACATCAGAATCTCTATTTGCAAGATCAGTTGTTTTCCCTAACGAATATGGATTATGGAATAAGTGTCTGAAATACATTACGTGAATGCTCGAGCAGACTAATGCAACGGATCATTAGCTGAGGTAAGTGGTTTTGTCAAGCAGGACTGGAATTCTGAAGAGAATTGTAACAGCAATTTCTTAACAAACGTTACTAGCAATTAGATACATTTAAATTCTCTTAACATTTCTCCTTCAACTGTTTGTTCAAATTATATATCAATTTTTAATATTTTGATCCAAATTGATGGTACGGATATTGAAGCATTTAATATTCTGAGAATTAGGTGTGATACAATATTTCCTCGTCTGATATTCGTTTTTCATTATTTTGGTCACTGATACAGTGACCGCCTTGACTTAAGCCGTTTCATTAAAAACCTCAAATAAACGAATTTTAATCACAAAAAATATCACCTAAAGTGTTGATCCTTTATCAAAAAACATTGTTTATATTAACAGCCATTACATACATTTGTGTTTGAGTGTCGCAACCCCAGTACAATTTCCGATAGCAGTGGAAAACAGTTGGGAATTTGACGTTATTTTAAAAATGAGATAAAGCATAACACTATTTCTACTCCAAATATACTTAATATTATAATGACATAATAAACTCAGTTGAATGGATAAAATTATTATCAGTTGCAAGTCTCTAAATCAAAGCTGAAATCGTAATTAAATTAAATTTGCATTTGTATGAGATTCATATATGATAGTTTAATTGAGTTTGGATTTGGAGTCTCCATAGTAGCGTGATCACAAGCACCAGCTGAACAAATGTAGTTGAATTTCGACAAATTAATAATGAAAAACATGTTACAGCTAGACTAATTATGCACACTAGATAAACGGTTGAATAAACTAGTTTGTTAATTCAGACTAAACGTTAACCTCTACAATGTTTTGGTGATAATATGTAAATGATACGTTTTGGGTGGTCATTTTCACACTATCTCCGTTATAAATTAAACGCATTGTTTATTTTCACTTTCTTGCCAAGTGCCATCCAACCAACGTCAAAGTTTTGACACAGCTTTCTCACGAAAACTCTTCAGGTCACGCTATCTGTGATGTCACGCCATCTGTGGTCAAAGAAGACCGTTGCAATTCGTCTAGCTCTACAAGAAAATCTACATCGTGTAGTAGAGCCTGAATCTGCTATAATACTATAAATATTAGATAACCCGATATGAAAATGTGGTTAACTACACTAAGATGAACGCTTTGTAAGCCAACATAAACGTTTTCTTTTTTTACTTTTCTTAAATTAAATGACAAAGCGGATAAAATAGATGATGATTACGAACCTAAGAATATCTCAAAATTTCAATTCTATATAATAACACTGTATTCTAATTACCCAAAACGAGACATTTTATCTATCTCTTCTATCCATTTTTTACTTTGCCTCATATCACAGTCGTTATTTCTGAAGCTTCGAGATTCATAAGATATGCTTACTGATATATTTGGTAAAAATAATCTCCGTATTTATTCAGGCAAATAATTCAGCCAACAATGAGTCTACTGCGGTCAATTTTTACGGACAGAGAACTGTGTTTAGTGACGGCATATCAAGCACAGCACAGTAACCACGTTCTGCACGAATAAACAACCTGTGAATGAAAAGCAAATGAAAACCGTTCGCCGAAGCATCGAGAATGAGTTGAACATCAGTCCAAAACAAGTGACGAGAAGGTAAATCGACGAAATGTCAAAATCGTTCCAGCAAACATGTCGGTGAATAAGTGATACGTCGAATCGTTTCGGTTCAATCAAAGCCTACAGAAATTGTCTATAACGATCGTACTTCATACACATACATACCAGAATAATTCTATATAGAGCGAACGCATTTTATTTTAGGGCAACACATATCTTATGGCGTGTCTTTGAATATTTGATAAAAGATGAAACTGATTCAAAATCCGTTAGTTCGTATGGATGCTAATTTTTTGTTCCTTTGTTGAACAATCTGTAAACCAATAAGTATGTCCTAAATACTTTATTATTGCGTGTACTTTATCTTAAAATCGCATGATGAAACCAAGACCTGCTTTACTGGAAGAAACGCAACATTTCCTGACGCTTACCAAGCGGAATCCCAGACAAAAACCCGTGGGATATACGATGTCCCGGAGGTGTAAAAACGCAAAGAAGCAGAGCTCTTAATGTCTTCAACTGAGAGAAAGGGAGGTTAAGGGGAAAAGAAGAAATGAGGATAAGCCTTGTACCGCAGCACACGCGACTCACGAAGCTCAGATGTCTATCTCTTAAGCGCACAGTTGTTGAAATACTGCAGAGTCCCCTGCGTTGCGAGAACAGTATCCTCCACGGGAGACAATCCTTGGCCCACTTGTGGTCACTGTGGTCATCGTAGACACGAACCACTCATTTTGAGACGTAAGTAGGAATATAATTATAAGTATGAAAAATATCCATTTCATATTGTCCTAAATATACGTCACTTTGAATTTTTATCTAAAATGTATATAGTTTACACGAAGATAAATGACTTCATTTTTTGGCGCTCGATTATAAACGGGACTATTTTGTCAGGTTAAACTATATAACATTTTATAAATTAGTATCTACTTTTAATATTTATCCATTGAATAGTATGAATCAAAATTTAATTATAAGTATTTCCTACAAAAATTGAGTAAAATTGTTTTTTATCAATGTACATAAAGTTCGCTGTAATGTTAACTTATAACAATTTAAATAATGAGGATAGTTCGGATAATTTGTAAATCTCACACCCGAAACACTTTTAAACCTTTATTTAAGGAATTAAATATTTTAACATTTCTTTACATTTATATTTATGAAACAGTCGTGTTTGTTAAGGCGAATTACTGAAGCGCCACATACAAAGCTTCATACAAAACAGTTAATTCCACGAACATGGTTATTCTTCGGGTGGAGGCGGATTTTTTATACAGACTCGTCAGGCTCTTGCCTAGGGGCGGCATCTATTGAAATAACAAATCTCGAATGTAGTGTTATTTAACAGTTGCGATTTATAAACAATACTTTCCGAATAATCTATAGTTTGATAATAATTCAAACATCTGAAATTACTTTGTGTTTTATTACAAACAAATTTGTTGGTATTAATATAATTGTAACTCGCACTGAACTATTTTTTATTGTTAGGAGTGGGCTGAAATGCTAAATCCACCTCTGCCTCAGGGTCCTTGATCGGAATTGATGGGATGGTCCCTTGCTTGCATCCGACGAGTAAATTAATTTTTTGTTCTCCACGTGATAATATGCAGTTTGTAACTGCTTTTTTGACACTAAATGTATAGTTATGAGCCAATTAATCACTGAATCCATCCATTCTAATACGTAAATATGAAAGTGTGTCCGTCTGCCTGCTACCTTTTCACAGCTAAACCACTGAACTGATCGCGATGAAACTTGTTCAAGGCTTAGGTACGATGTACAGAAAGAACACAGGCTAACTTTTATTTTTTTTAATTTGAAAGGAAAGATAGAAAAATGTCGAAGTCGGGAAGAAAAGAGAGGTACATTCGCTTACGCGCCCTAAACAGTTAGAGCTAGGTGACAACCGTATATTTAAAGAGTTCTACAAAAAGTCCGCGACAGCATATGTCTATCTAAATAGGTTAACTTGAATTATCGAAAAAGTGTTATTAAAAATTAAGTATTAAAACAAATCAATACAAGAGAATACTTTAAGAAGGAAATCAAACATCATCAAAATTTAACGATTTTTGTTTTGTTTTGTGCATTTAACAAAGATGATAGTTTTTGAATCGCAAAATTTAGACGAATAACTTACATTTTGTAAGCGTTTAAATGAAAAGGTGCAGCAGCGCTACCGCCGTTGTGTCTTACATCCGAAGCGAAAATTCAACTTGCCCGGTCCCCGGCGAGATGGTTTGTTCTATTTAAGATGCTGAGATGAATAGAGACACTTCTGATGCTGTACAAGAGTACGGCCACCCTTGAGGTTAGGTGGGGAACGGGAACCTTCGAAACCCCATGGCCGGAGTGGGAAGGGAGGGTATGTAAAAATATTTAATCGATGGGATGGTCTCTTACTTGCTTCCGGAGAGTAAGTTAGTTTATTGACCTTCACGTGGTCATAAGCAGTTTGTAACTGCTTTTTTGACAATAACGTTTATTTATTTATTTCTATAAAAAAGACGCATTTTCTATCCATAGATTTCGAGATCTTTCATATAAACAGTGACATGAAACCGTACATGCACAAGTTCAGCAAATGGGGTTAAATACTCCTATCTCTCCTGAGGATGAAGTGGTAAGTTAGGCTTATTGGTGACGAATCAATTGATTTGTCTCTTTCACGGACAACTTCACGTTGCTTGCTCAAGTGCGGTTTCATCCAATGATTTATTTAATTGTTCTGCTGGAGGTGGAAATGAAAATGGTGTATACATTCAAGTTTTGTATGAAATTTTAATTATTACGAATTTTTAAAATTAGGATTCTGTAGATGTGTTTTTAAAAACCAGTAAGTAAAATTATTTTAATTTTACTACACAAAATTGGCGACGCAGTAAATTCATTTCTCCATGGCTCCTGTTTTAAAAAGTATCATAATGAGATTAGGGATGAGGCTCTCCCCATCATTTTGAAGTGTGATTTTTTTTTTGCGCGCGATTTTCTCGAAATTTTCTCTCCTCATTGCATGAGTGTTCCAACGCAAAGAGAGTGGCACGGTAACCTCCGAATATCTTGATAATATATGGGAAATTCCTCATCCCTAATTTCACTTTGATACATTTTGAAACATACGGGTTATCGAGCGATAAATTTACCGGCGCTGCTAATTTTGATACGAAGTGTAGATAGGCTTCTTTTTCCGAGTAAAAGAAAATTGATCCTAGAGAAATTCTGGACAACGCCGGCTAATAGGCTACTTCAAAATAAATTGGAGATATATAATGATCGAAAGGAGATATATTACGAACGATAGATTTTCGGTTTACGTTTTTTGGCTTATGTTTTTCATTGAAAGGAAATTAGTTGGGAGTTTAAAATTTAGAAGCAAACCAATAATTTTCAAGAATCATCCTCAAGTGAAATTTGAATGTGAGCGTGTCTTAAGAAAGATTATGAATCCTATCTTCATCTTTTTAACAGGCATAACATGACATATTAGATTTTTCTCGTCACCACGCAGCAAAGAACACATTGAAAAAACATGACAACTGAATACATAATTTTATTGAAATATTTTCTAAATAAACATTGGTTGAAAAATAAAAGTCTTCCATAAATTTTCACTCTCAAGAAGAAAAGTAAAATCTAATCATAAGTACTGATCAGGCTTTGTTGAATTTTATTTTTGCTACAATAACCAGAATTTCTGTTAGCGGAGACGCGTCTTCCATCTGGCTTAACGCAACCCCACAAGTCTACGTCAAGGTTCCTCCCCCTGAATATATATCTCCCACGACATCTGTCAATGGGGACTGACGTCAATTTGAAGGCGTGTGTACCCGTAAACCGAGTACCTAAGCCCGCAAGATTGCGTTGGAGTTCTCTGTGGTTGAAGCGCTAGGTGTGCAGTCGCACGACGTCTCCACCCACGGATTCCGAAAGTGCTTAAGAGCGTAACTCCACTTAAGAGCAAGAGCACAGTCTCCCTGATCTCCCTGTTGCAACCTTATGGCTGAAGCCGTGTAGGCGTCGTGCCACGAGCAGGAGTTAAATGAGATCCTTGCGGGTTACCTCGGGTGAAGCGAGAGAGACGGAGGATGTTGAAGCGAAAAAGGGGCGAAAATTTGATGTGGAAGTAGAGGAGAACAGGAACAGAGGACATGTCGTTCGAAGGAGTACGAGATGATTAAAAGTAGGAGTAAAAGTGCTGAAGGAAGTAGAAACACCGACGACATTCGAAGTTGTGATAATTGAAACTTTGATACATAACATAATAATCTTAAGTTCACATTTTTATTGTAGAATAAATAGAAATGGAGAAAGCATAGGAGGTGAGAGAAAGGGAGTAAATCGTACCCCAGATAATCTTGATTTAATCGTAGGAAACCAGTGGAATTAAAGTAATTTTTATACTATGAAGTATGATGTTTATGAAGACCATAACTGGGCAGAAAGCATTAATCAGTTAATTGTCAATTAACAAAGTTAACATTTTTAACTTTTAAGTTAATTTCTAAATCAATTAACGCTTCTTTAAACTTTCGTAACATTAATCTTCCGTCAACTTAAGTATGTTAACGTATTATTTTAAGCATTTTTCACGTAGTAGTTGGTGCGGAGTGAATGTTCAGGAACTTGTCTTACGTCGGATCATCCGAAAGTACGATCTGTTATTGCTCACGCTACCTAAAGTGTCCGTCTGCGAAATGTCTGGAAATGCTCAATATGCCGTTGCCTGGACGATTGAGAAACTTCAGTACGACTCCGTACGTTAGTACAGGCTGAGATTCCCTCGCTACGCATCGTTGGGAGAGATATTGGATATCAACAGTCCTCGTGCACGTAGGAGAACATCGGGTGACAACATCGTGGAAACATCGTGTGATCAGTATCGAATAAGTTCACACATGGATCAGAGATTACAATTCATGAATCATATACAAATGAAATAAAGATTCAGTCATTTGACAACTTCTTCTCCCTTCCCACTTCTGTTCCAACCCTCCAACGTCCGACTCATCGACTGACTGTTTATACAAGGTAACCTAAATCAATATTACGTATTAGAAAACATAATAGAACCATCTCATGGAATCCTCTGGGAAATATATTTTGTGGGGTGAATGTTTATCCCCCTCTCAGGTGAAAATGTTAATACACGTTATAATGTTCATGAAGGGGAACATGCACCTTATGTAAGGTTGTGCACTGTGAACGTATTTTCTTACTACGTCAAACACAATAAACAAGAAATACTATAAATATTACTTATGTTTTTATTTATCTTCTCTACCCTGCCTACCCTTCCTATGTTATACTACAATTATGTTGCAATCAAATATTTGTGTGTTTGACTTACTATAGAAAAGTTAAATAGTTACTATGGAATTAATCTGCCATTTGACATTTAAAATATTCAATTTACATTTAACCTTTAACTTTAACTTCTGTTAAATTTTCTACTACAAACTAATACTTTAACAATTAACGAGTTAACTTTTTAAGTGACATAGTAAACTTAACGATGTTAAATTTGGGATTAACTTAGCCCGCCACTAATAAAGAATATGTCCAACTAGTTATTTTAGAGGAGTGATATAAGGGATTTAGGAAAAAATATAACAATGGTCTATGTTATAAAATTATTTGGTGTCCAGAATTTCTATATTTTTAAGAAATAGTTGTTTATTACAAACAACTATTGAAAATAATTGAAAAAACTGTAGAAGGAAATACATAATTTGAAGTTATAAAATATTTAACTGATTAATAATCATTTCTCTTTAACGAACGTGGTCAAAAATTCCATTTTACGTTTATGATCGCGCTGATAATCCAGCATGTCAGAAGAAACAGGGATATGATTTTGAAATCAGTGCTCTTCTTTAAAACTCTTCCGTGGTCACGTTCTGTGTACATTGTGCTTAGAGGTTCATCCGGCGAACGCTATGGAATTGCCCTCATTTGTCCGCGTGGGTGTGCGAGGATAGCAAAGTCGCGCGCACAGTTCTGCAAGATCTATGACACAGTTGAAGTCATGAGAACTGTGACCTCTTGCTCTCAGGATATTGGTTCGTGAGAAGGATAAACTTGAGATAAATGTCACGAGCACAATTTCGAGGACTAATTCAATTGCAGCTGTGTTATTGCTCTGCAATCTCGCATTAAACTTTTCAAATACAGTGATATGCGTAAATAATAAACTATCAAATAAAAAATATTAAAAAAATATTGATACCATATATAATACTGGTGATACATACACCCTATGAATATCAATTAAAGTATTTTTTTAACAGACGCTTTAAGATACTTTTTTGACTGTATTTATTTGCTTGCGAGACGGATCATATTTCACCATCGTAATTTCCTCTTTTTTTATCAGTTATAATTATTCGAGTTTGCAAAACGGCAATACTTTGTTCTCGGAAAAACTGTTAGATTCTTCCTTTTTTGAGACGTTTCTCGGTAATATGTTATTTGAGATGTAATATTTCTGTATGATATACTCCATTGGTTATATATAAGGTCTTAATTATGAAAATATGAAATATACGAATAATTCGACAGCATTTTTAATTTTCAACTGATTGTTTGTTTCCCACAAATTTGTGTCACAAACCCTGGTACACTTGTTTATGGGGATGCTGTATTTTTATTCAGGCCAAATAACACAAAACAATTTTTCAACTCATGCCGACGGTTCGACCTTCATCTAGTTGTAGTTTGAGGTCTGAGTTAATGTGTTCTACTTTGGAGTTTATTTTCGAGATGGAATGGGTGGATGGTTGTGATTAATGAACTAAAAAAGGAGTGTTAACATAGACCTGATGACAATCTGAATAAAGGTAAATACTTCATCATGTGAAAAATTATTTTGTTTTATTTGACCTGAATGAAAAAACTATATCCTTGTTGATAAATATGGTAATCTACTTAGTACTTCATCTTCACATTTATTATCAGGTTCCCTCGTTTATTGAATAGTGAAGTTAAGCCCATATGAAAATTCTCTTATGAAAATATTCATATGAAAATATATTTAGATGAAAGTGCAATTTAATGTCTTGTGAAAAAAATTGCATGAAAATGTCAGAGAAGTTTTAATTTCTTTAGCTCTCAACTTAATATTCATCTCTAGCAAAACCAATTTACTACCTATGTAAGTGGAAATTTCATTAAAAATGAGAATATTTCAGAGAAACCACCATTACTTCGTAATTTACACAGCGTATTTTGAGAGAAAGTGCATACATTAAATTCACAACCTCAGTCTCAACATTAACTTTGCATAACTGTCATATTTTAATATCTTAAGCTGTCAGATGTCTTCATTCCTATAAAGTGCCTTATCGTGTCTCAAAAAGTTATTTTCTTTTGTAACTTCCTAAGTCCATTACAAAACATTATGATAATCCTATAAAATACATTATGTGCACCTAAAGAAAAGAATTGAACAGTAAGATTCCCCCTTCATTTCTCTTATTAAACCCTCCCAATGTGTCATTTGAAAGTCTAATATAAATCACTCAGCGAGTAGAACACGAAACCGGAAGTTGACGGGGCAGTAATGCAAGATCAATATCCTCAACTCGATCTCGTCACAGAGAGCCAAAGAATTTCTGAGAGTTTCGGCTCCCTAATCCCCGCGTTGGGGCGTAGGTCACGTTCCGAAAGAGTAGCATCGCCACGCAGACGCCTTGTCGTCTCCCGTGATGCCGATTTGAATTCGGAACAGGAAGCGGAAGGCAGACGTGGCGAAAGAGAAGCTCAGGTTGCTGACAGACAACTTCCACGAAAGTGGTTCGCTTTGCGAACGGGAGTAGTAGGTACTACCACAAACCGCTGTACATTATTTCCAAAACGGTAACTGAATGTATGAATTTCTTTATTAATCCGTATTTTAGAGCACAAATGTAATAAATAATAATAAACTTTATTGTAAAAAAAGCAGATACAAACTGCGTATGACCACGTGAGGGATAATAAAATAAGTTACTCTCCGGAAGCAAACACGGGATCATCCCATCAATTCCTATCAAGGGCCCAAGGGCAGTGACGTATTTAATACTTTTTTAAAATTTATAAGATACGTACTGTGAGAAAAACCCAAGCCAGGATGGGGTTAATAATTACAGATCCTTATTTCAACAAAATATGAACGTAAACTAACACCCTTTACATATTTCTTGGATTAATAAAGTATAATTAAAGAGGATATAATCCTGTTTGAGACGGTAAGCAAATTGGCCACAACAATCAATAATGGACAACAATCAATAGCGGATAGTGTCTGATCCAATGAACAATTTTTCTCTCTTATTCTAGAAGTAGCTCTCTGGTAAACAATAACTGCATCAGTGAAAAGATTGGGCAAAATACTGATTATAATAAATTAACAACTTAAATTTAAGCAATTACCCTCATAACCATGAGCAAAAAATGAACTACTCAAACATAAAATATTTAAATAATTTCAGGTGTTTTTATCGTATTTCTAATCTTAGATTTAATATACAAGATATATAACATGAAAAAATACTGAGTACATAGATATGAGAATATTTGTTATTCCATTGAACCCATTTTCCGTACACAGTTCGTTGATACTTTTCTTTGAGAGTCGTAACTAATTCCCATAAATGAGATGTCATTAGAAATTTGTTTCTGTAAAGGGATGAAGTTGTAATCTTATATTAATAAATTTACTGCCAAATAAGCAGTTACAAACTACGTAAATCGACTTGGAGGACAAAAAACTAATTTACTCTCGGCATGCAAATAAGAGATCATCCCATCAATTCCTATCAAAGACCCCCATGTCAGAGTCGGATTCATCATTCGTAGGCCTCTCTGATATAGGAATAAAAATAGTAAGCTACATGTTACAATACATCACCAGATTATTAACAAATATATCTTTAACAGAATACAAAAAAGTTTTTAACAAATAGGTATTATTAGCAAATCTTTAAATTATTCGTAAAATATTGTATAAAATAACTCTAAATTCAAGATAAATTATTACAATAACTACCAACCACAGACGAAAACAAAGAAAACCCGAGTATAAAATCCGCTCCTGTCCGAAGGAAAACCGGAGAAAAACCTGAGCCAGGACGGGACTACACAGTTTGTACACACAGTCGTGCCAATGTTGAGTTCAGATAGAAATAAACTTATAAGAGTAATAAGAAACGATAATAATAGCGTGCAGGAAAATAGATTGCAATTATAATTGTTATTTGTGAAAGTACAATAGATAGAACGTGATAAAGTTGAAGAAGAATTGATGTATTTAATATTAAAAAGAATTACTCAAAAACCTTTGACGGGAAATTTTATTACGATCAATGAATTCTTTACCACTGTAAAAGTTATGGAGCTTATTTACAAAAGGTAACTGCAAATATTTTTTTTGCGTGATTCTTAATAAATTTTCACAAATGAGGTATCATTAAAAAGATTACTTTTTGGACAGGAATGGAGTTGGAATTTTTCAGTCATAAACTGCCGTCCAGGTGATGTTACAAACTTCTATACGCTTTACGAACTTCTATAACATTCAAATTCATTATTGTGTTTATTACTTCTGTTTTTTACACACATTTTTACGTTTATTGACCCCAACTTAATTCTAGATACCTGTCGTATTAGCCAATCTTCACGTTACATTGATTCTGTCATGTTGGTACGATTGCGAAATCTTTGCATGGGCGAAACTAGTTATTCCTTCATTTGTCACACCTACTGAAATTTCTATACGGGGATATGAATATGGATTGATAGAGGAATAAACGAATCATTTCGAGATTTCATTTAGCTACTCTTTTTCTGAAAAGATACATTTAAGGTAATCAATGTTGATTCCATTTGAGGTTACCGTTTAGATGCGAGTCAACCTCGGGAGTTAAAAGTTCGTTCTTATTCTCAGGAGATCATTAGGCACGAAAGATATTAGATCACTTTTTCACCCAGATATAACTTGGTACTGCATGTGCATGTAATACACTGCGAATAAAATTCAGTGGCCTAATTTCGTTATCTCGTCATAACTTATGGTTTTTCTAAATACATCAATGTGATATTTCGTGTAAAAGTACACCTATATGAAGTTTCTTTGAAAAATTTGATATGACGTCAATTATAAATTGTTTATAGTAATAGTTTACTAATTTCCACATATATTATACGTGGAATGATTCACAGAGACGAATTTCGGTGATTAAATAGTTCCTACTTTATAGAATTTTGGTATGATGGAAAAATTATTTGTAATTTATCTTTTCAACTATAGAGATGAACTATTTATTTTCTTATAACAAATCGTCCCAACAACAACAAAATCTCTAGTCAATCACTTAAGAAGAACTTATTTCACCATTGTCCTTAATGATTAAATTGTGCGGAAGATTTTATAAATAAAAGAAAATCAGCATTACAAGCAGTGATTACAAACTCCACAGCAGAGTTGAACACGAAGTAATTGAACGCCATGGACAAAAAGTAATAAAATAAATCAACTAATTCCTTCGGGATGATTTTTTAAATTGGAATCTTCCTTCAAATTTTCTGAAAAAAGGCAAACATGACTTTTTGACATTTTTTCCTACACTAGCCTTTGCGGGGATCCCATTATGCTGCCCATGACCCGCATACTAGCACAGGACTGAAATTTGGAACAGATGGCAAGGATAAGTGAAGCGTGGGGAAAATGGGATTCCCCAGGATGGAGACTTCACCGCACAAGACGAGAGGCAGAGGAAGAGCGAGGAAATATAAATAGAGATGAGAAGAAGACGTGGAAAGGGAGAAAGGAGATTCGAAGAAGAATTTTATTAATCCGACAAAAGGACTTCCAAATGCTTCAAGTTGCAATGCGGAGCATCTAGGGCGCAAATATTGAAGGTAGCGCGTTAAAGGTGTCCTCTCCGATGATGCGTCTCATCTACGTGAACATGAAAAGAGGAGCAGCATTCTCACTCTTCAACATGAATGGTGACAATTTCCCATCGAACAAAATTGACTGAGATCGAGAAGAAGGAAAGGAATGAACGGATTGTGGATCAATCCTCATGAACTTTTAGCAAATACTGTAAACTTATATGAATTTCTGATTGAAACATCGTTATGCGTTCCATTACTATAAATATAAATCAAGTAAAATAGTTACATTTCAATGCAGACATACATTGAAATTTCTATGCACCTATTTCTCATATCATGTACAAATAAACGATTGTGATTCTTTAATATATGAAGGTATATTAGTACAACACAAGTTCCACGAAAACTACGAGGGTCATACTTGTGACAAAATTTAAAAATAATTTATTACACTGATGTTTAAAAACGGGACCCGATGTCACACTTGGCATCGTGCTGAAATAAGTAAAAATCGCAGAAACCGCTGAAGTTATAATTTCAGATTTACACTTTCGGTCATTTCAGGAATTATTGTTGTGTGAGAACTTTCATCAGTTTTCAATCCGAAGACTGGTCTCAAACATCTCGATATGGGACTGGACAACCCCAGACGCATCTTGAGATGGATATACTAGGGACCTATGTAGAGTATTGCCTTTCAAATTGATTTGGTCGGAGATAATACGTACAACACATCACATTGAACTCTAGTCACAAAATTTTCTTATTTAATACTATCATAACAACGTAGTCTACGGAGATGTTCTACAGACCATGTACATTCAAACTAGAGGAGATGATCCTAATTTGGACTGGGGTTTAAATTCATACTAGCAAAGGTTTTAACACCGTAGGGTTCAGTAGCTAAGTGAAATTAATTCTTAACGCTACTTAAGGTTAGTACTGTTGACGTCTGGATTCGTCCAGCCAGTACATGAGTTAATGGATCTGTGATTGTAGTCAATCGTTTTCGTGCAGTTGAAAATTTTCCAGGAATGAAAAGATGATTTTTTTCCACTTTATTTTCAGCTCTTTGTGTCAGTACTTTATGTTTAGGACACTGAAGGTTTTTATTTTATCATTTCAAAAGTACATGGTATGAAAGGTCTAAATTCGGGATACAAGCTAATATTTTTACCACATTATTAAAGGCTCACGAGAGGTTTCCGTTTTGGCTTTTAGAGTGCCGAGGAGAAACAAAGGCCGAGGGGAAAACGATATGGAATGAAGAAGATTTGATAAAAGCAATTTTCGCGGTTCGAGAAAATGAGTTTCCCCACTTTTTTGAGAGCCTTCATTTTTAAGCAGCAAATATATTTAATGCACTCCAAACAGCGTTCCAGACTTTAAGCAAGAAATATGAAGTTTTTACTGCGAAAGCTCTTTAAATTAAAATCGCAAGGAAGTCGGTTTTCGAGATGAATTACAAAATCCACTTGTGAGCTACTTATCGCACATGAAGGTATTTTTGGTGGGGTACGCATGTGGAGACCTTCAACGAATGACGTACGGACTAGCTGTCAGAAAGTTAATAAAGATGATATACTTAATACATCTAGAGAATTTAATGATTACTAACCACAGCATATACTAAGGTTATGTTAATGGGAACTGTTAGAATTAATTTAGAGATGAATACCTGTTTTAGTGAAAATGTTTATGATCCTATCTGTAATAGTATTTTATGAATGTTTCACGATGTTAAGGGGATTATGTATACTTCATGATCTTAACAAAACCGATACTATTGCAATCTTTGAATACATAAAACTAAATAATACACGTGCGTAAACAATCATGTTTCTGCATTTATCTCTCTGCACCCGCAAGTCACACAAAGTGACTAAGGCATTTATGCGTTTATGGCGCAGAGGAATAAAACTTCTCAGAGAAAAACCATATCGATCTGACAGCTCATAATGAATAATCCTTTCTTCTCGATATCGGGTCGTAAAGTCGAAAGCAAGTCGACAAAGAGCTTTTACTATGGTCATGTATATGCATCACACGCTCATGAAAGGAATTCGCATAACGCACACGCACTCTTCTCACGCATAACTATCGACTCACTTGTTCCAAAGATAAGGCAGCCAGTGATTCACACAATACTTTTCTAGACACAGAATTTTTTTTCCGAAACATGTTGATAGAACAAACAAAGTAAACAAAGTAAAAATCAGCCATTACAAAAGACGTACTTATCATAAAATAATATTTTTCGCAAAAAGTGTTTATCATTGCTCGAGAAATATACTCGTAGTTATGTCTAGTGGTTATTTATGTTTACTTATTTCTCTCACACTGTTTGCAAAGTAATCATGTAAATGATTTCACGATCAATATTTCTAAGAATTTACTTTATCTTCACCGAATACGTCAAATGCATTTAATTATACGTAACTATTTAAACAATGTAACATTATATTAACGTGAATATTTGTGTTTTAAGTTTTCACAGAATATATGAAGTAAAGCGGAAAAATTTAGTACGTATTCGAGTAAAAGGGGAAAACCGTTTAACTTGACATAGACGGATTCAGGGACTATTTACATTAATTGGTGCTTGATATTACGGTTGAAAGTAGTTATAGCGCATTTATCTCATCATTCCACATTAATAAAGAAATTTACTGTCAATAAAGCAGTACAAACTGGGCATGACCACGTGGAGGATAATAAGCTAGGGCCCATCCCATCAAGGGTCCCAAATCAGAAGCGGATTGAAAAATTTGTTCATTTTGAATAGTTGCTCATTTTAAAATTTTTGTGGGAGTTTTTAAAGGGATCAAATTTCCAAATTATTTCATACCTCGAACCAGTCGAAGAAAAACATCTCTCTTGAAGTACACACAGTAATATAATTTGAATTTCAAGTCAGTAATTTAGTACATGGTGACTAGAGTCAAATAGCAACTACTCCCTTAATTTTCTAGGAACGTATAATTAATTAATACGAACCAAAACATTTTCCGAAATGACAGAACACCTTCACACTGATAATTCGTTTTAAAATCATGGTCACGCCCACACTTACTAGTATTCTAGTCAAATATCATGCATTCGCACCATGAGGTAAAATTACGATAAAAATACGGTAACTGAGTAATAGTTTGGATTGAAAAATAATCTTAAGAATTAATCTTTGTTTTTTTTATATATAAAAAAATCTTAAGAATTAATCTTTGGCCCCCAGGGGATTTACATCTAGTAAGTACGTGTTTGGCGAACACGGGGCCCCGAGTCTGGCATTACTTCCACTTACTTGTGCGAAGTTCCTTCCTTTCTCTTTCCTGACCTTCCTTGGTCACCTCTTGTTCTTTTCGATCCCGACGCTATTAGGGCTAGGGTATCTTTCATTTTCCTCTTTATTTTTCTTCTTTTTTTTCATAAATGGTTTAAGTAAAGCCTTGAGATATGCTGGGATTTGAGTTTTGAGTTGTAATTCAGGAGGGTTTTTAGTCGGTATGGCTGAGTTATTCGGCGAGTCTCACACGCGGGGAGAGTCGTGTTGGCTCTCCCTAGAGCGTAACTGCATTTTCCCTACCTGTACAAGTTTTAAGGGCTCTAATGACCTCGATGTTGACGATCCCCAAAAGCCCCACAAAAAAATTAATCTTTGTAAATATTTTTCTCCTTACTTCTCCAGAATTTTGAACATTTTTTTATTCCTGTTTACAAATCAAAATAACAGCATGACACAGTAACTGCAAAAAATGTTTAAAATGATGGTAGGGTCATTTCATCCCCAAACAGTAGACTGGATTGAATAAAATACTGTTACAACATTACCCCATTGTTGTTCACAGAATGACAGAATTTTGACGGAAAATAAATCATAGAATTGAAACTATATAATGAGTCTTATCTCGTCCAAAATTCCAGATCCACTCAATGTATTCGGAAAACCAAACCTTACTTGTATACGTAATTTAAAAATTACCTTCATCCTGTTGTAGAACTTGAGGGTGCAAGACCCTTTTCTACGAAGTCTCACCCTTCAGATGGCAGCCAGATTTCACGCACGCACTCGGAGTTGTGAGGAAGAGGTGACTCAGGTCACGTCCATGTAGAAAGAAGAACCATTAATCTGAAATCTGTTCAGTTGTGGAGTATTAAATGAATAAATTTTAATTAGAAATAAAAATTATATTAAAAATTGTATTTCTAATTTTATTATTTGAAATTGATTTTAAATATTTCGTCAAAATACTCAAAATAAATATTCATTCGTCAAAATACATCGAAATTTTATTTTCTAGCGAGTGAGATATAGATCCTGGAGCGCGTGAAAGAAAAATGTTTATTTAATAGGTGCGATTAATATTTTCTGTTGTTTTAAGATATTTAATATAGTATTTGCAATTTGTTAGTATTTGTAATTCGTTTGTAGTTAAGTTCTTGTAATGTAGTAATAAAAACGGTATAACTTTATTACACAGACAAGAATAATATTAAAGAAAATGGAGGGGAATTTAAAAAAAGAAAGAAACATCAAAATATGTTTTCGAGATTCATAAATTTCTATTGTTGAACATAAGCTATTCTTAAATATTGTCACTATGAGATGTAGAAATGAAATTTGAAAAAAATACGTCGGCACAAACTACAGTTCCGTACGCAAAATTTGTTGTAATATCGAGACAAAAGAGCCTATAATTGTTCAATATTGTACATTTTCCATTCAAAATCGTGAACATATAAAATTTAGAAATAGGTTGATAAGATACTTTATAGTCTTTCCGCTAATATTAAGTGGTTTCGCGGGTTTCACCCTCCCGACCCACTTGCCAGGTCAGCCGGTGGCCAACAATGACTCACATACTAGGCACTATCCCATATAACTGATCCTTTTCTTACTTCAAGTTTAAATTTAAAATTTGTATGATTTTTCGCGATTTACATAAAGTTCTAAGGAAAACGAGACCAAATGCGAAGGAAACGAGTAAGTAAGAAAAGACATTTAAGGAGCCGTTCATAAATTACGTCATGTTTTGATCGATTTTCAGACCTTGGATACGAAGCATTTGAACTTTGACCTCGACTTGCACTAACCTTGGATACCTCAGAAAAACATACACAACATGAAGAAACATTGTAGCAAATGCGTCATATTTCTTGGCTTCATAATTTATTCACAGCTCAAAAATATGTCACAGTAAAACTTAATACTTCCTCTACCTGTTTCTTTTCTCTTCCTTTGTATATGTCTTACTGTTTCATTTTACATTGTGTGCTTTCTAGAATATGATATAAATCCTGCAACTGAAAAAGTGAGAAAGAAAGGGAGAAAAGGGTCACGTAACCTTTTTTGATGGAAATATCACCAGGACTTTTTATGGAAATAATACGTATTTGAAACCCTGTTATGATTCTACGTTTCTCAAGCATAGAGATAATAACGCAGTTAGTTTTCCTAAGTGACATGAAATATGAAGACGTAAATGGACCCTTAAACCTCATAAGTATACACCAAATTTACAGAGAACACCGAACCTTCTTCGTAAATTATTAAATGTGCGAATCCATAATTTACCTGGAATGATTCGCATCCTTCTGAATTAAGGTGGAAAATTACGGTATTAGTCATGAACAGATGTTGACTCCAAAAAGTATATCATACCCTTATTGCAGTGTAATGTCCTTATCTTCCATTACGTCAGATTAGGAAACTCATAGAAAGTTCAAACTTCATTAAGCAAAGCCGTAAAACTCTGAAGATAAAAATTGAGGGGCATTTATCGTGAGGAAGTACCTGATTCAAGTTCAACTTCGTGGATATTGCCTCGATCACGCCACGATCACAAGGAAATCCTTTGCATAATAAAATGCTGTTAAAATGAGACCTGCAATTTATTCTCCAGAGACGAAAAGATAATTTAAGGGAAAAATAAAGAACTTACACATCACGATTATTTATTTTTCCTCTGCAACTATTTCACTAATCCAATTTTGTTTTCGGTTTTGGATAATGTTTATCATCACATTTACAATAAAAATAATAATGGAGAACCTTTATAGAAAATTGCGTTTTATGTAGTCCATTTCCGTGAGATGGTGATTCAGAAGATTATTTTCTTCTTAATACAAATAGTATTACATTTACACTCTTAACATTATTTCATGCAAGAAAAAATAAGATCTCGGAAGATCCTATTATATCACACTTATTACTGAAGTTTAAAATAGAATCGTATTTTACGTTCACCATTATTGATTGATTATTATCGTACTTAGAGTAATTTTTATCATATTTGCTTTCCATCATATCATGAATGAGACTCATATTTGTATTGTAAGAAATAATTACTTTCAATATTTTGAACCGTCAATGAATAAATTAGGAATCTCTTATTTTGAGACTCCTAAAATATATGATAGAAAAGGGTGTTGAAACGTGACGCGCGGAGCTTCGAAAACCGGTCTTAATAACGTAAAGAGGGTGGTCTGAGACGTTTTAAATACAATAGTGGAACGAGAAAAGACACGAAAGAAATAACCTTTGTTCCGAAGCACTCATCCAGGCGCTGTTAAAGTTTATAACAAACAATTAGTTGTGGTATGCCGTAAACCCTTGTGAGAATTCTTAAACTCATAAGTCAGAAGAGACGCGAAAAATAACTGGTTTCGTAAAATGGAACGCGCTGAAATATGAAAACACGTTCTAACAATTTTGAAAGGAGAATGTAGCATGTTTGGAGATGAGAGAGGGAAAGATTAAAACAGCCATCGTTAGGAATGAGCATCCAGACGCTGTGAAAAATTGAAATAAACAATGAGTGGGTATCTCGTAAATCCTTCCGAGAAATGAAAAGAAGCTTAGTTTTGTGAGTTCTAGGAGACATGGGAATAATAGGCTTCTTGTGAGGCGACCCGTTTGCACGAAGGAGACTCATTAAGGCAGTTTGGGGATGAAAGTGTAAATTTTAAACATACACCAGCCAGGAGAAGGGGTTGCGACCACACATGTGGGCGAGCACCCCTACGTTGACAGAGGAATGCTCATAAACTAGAGCAGACGTGGGAATTTAAAAGAACTGGCTGCGAGAAGCGGAGAAATGGTGCACCGTCTGGCGAAGTGAGGGACTATAGACACGAGTGTTGTTGATATTAAATTATATGTCAACTTCGAAAAATATCAGGCCAGCACGCACGGCGTTAGCCATTACAACTCGATCAGCCATAGGTGGGTAAAAATAACACACCGAAAGTTTAACCAGTTGGGGGAAGTCATGTGAGTGAATGATTGTTGAGGATTGGTAAAAATGGAGGAATTACGTCAGCGTTAGGAGAAGCTAACCTACCCCAGTTCAATAAGAAAGGTGGGGAGTTTGCTATTTTACATTAGAACGGAGACGCTTCGGGATGATTTTTTGTTACGATTTTTGAGAGGGATGATTATCGTTCAGTCGGTCAGCGATTCAGATGTGCTTCGGTATACTCTGATATTTTGTTATAGAGACACTTTTCATGATAGACTGTTCGAGATATTCTGTTAGAGAGGCACTCAGGCATTGATGCACCGGCAGAGACGCATCGGCGTCCATTATTCTATAAATTTTGTTGTTGAAACTATAACTGATATTAATGAAGAAATTGTTCAACATAGTTATTCAGAGGGTTCTGAATATTCTGACTTTACTAAGATTGGCGAAAGAAATCATTACGAGGGCAAAAGATGCACTCAATTATTCAAGTTTCATTTAAAATGGTGTAAATCAACATCCGACGTTCGAGGAACTTTACGAGTTGAGTGGGCCGCTGGTACCATCCGAGAACAGAAAGGAGGACGTTTTTGGGGCGTAAGAAGCTCGACTGAGGAGACGATGTGAAGGCTACGCATAACGATTGGTGCTGAATCACATGCCAGGGTAAGGTAATCATTTGAAGGACCCTTAATGGCATTTTATTCTCCTAAGAGTGTTCAAATATTCTTCTAAGATTGTGCGACCAAGAATTCCTTCAGTAGTCAAAGGTCGCCAAGGGCTCTTGACGTAATCGTGCCTTTAAATGTTAAGATGTTTCATGTAAGGATGGGCTGTGGTAATGAACTATTATATCGCTTTTATAATGAACTATGATAATGAGCCATCAACTTAAAAACATTTCCAAACGGATCCATTCTATAGTTCCGTGATTATTAAATTCAGTGATAGTAAATTCAGTGATTATTAAATATGTGTAACTTGGTAGAATTAGTAGCATGCTTTTTTTTTGGGGGGGGGGAGTGATCAACTGGGAATATGTAAAAGGAATTGCTGTATTTATGTAATTTGGTAATATTAATTAAACAAATATTTTCTGAAAGCTGTGTTTCCTTTGTGAAGGATTTAAGTGTATTTCACGAAAATTATCGGTCGAACACAATCCTCTCCTTACAGTATTTGTAGAATTATTATGATTTTTATAAGTTTTCTAATTTCATTATTGCTTATCATATAAGACTCACATTTCCGAATTAAGTTTGTAATATATTTTTTGAAGTATATTTCATTGACAGAAAAAATAACCTGCAATGAGACAATACGAATGTGTCATTCGAAGTCAAAATATTGATTCACAAACCCAACTATTACAAATTTTGCCAATTTTTCATTTAACACTAAAGAACTTTCAAAGAAATTGTTTTTTGCGGCGTTTATTGCGTATACGAAGGAAAATTTTAAATTACTGGAAAGTACTTTTAAATTACTGGAAAGTAATTTTTCCCTTCCATATATTCGCTATGCAGCGAATTGCTCACGACGAAGAAAATCTAAAAGATCTTTTCATCTGTAAAAACAAAGAGGCAAATAATATATAATCATTTTAAAAAGCAAATATATTCTTCTACATTAAATGTATATTAAAGAATATTTTTGCCCTTTAATAAATGTGTTTCGAGTGACAAAAGAAAAACAAAAATAGGTAATTACGCTACTGTTGTACGAATGTAAAATTCGTATATTATTGTCTATTTTAGGTGGTTTGATTATACACTAGTACACCGAAGTTCAATAAATTTAAGACTGGTTATAAATTTTGCAATTGAAACCGAAATAGATGTAACTTAGCTTATAAAGCAGAACAGTTATCTTGAAACACAGGTGTTTTGACAAAACTCATGTCAAAAATGATGAACGGCTTAGAATTTCAACACTGTGTACCTCAAGAAACAGTTTTCGTTAAAAAAATCCTCGAATGTTGAGATTTAATTATTTTATACCCTGAGTGTCGTAAAACACGTATTTTACTTGTCTTTATAAATTTGATATGTTCTTACGATTTAGAAAAAAATATTTCGGAACATTATTAGCACATAACATTTGATTTTAATTATATCAAAGAGTCAAATTGACATAAAACCACTTCGTATGCTTTTTTGGAACACAATTATCGGTATGTCATAAAATGTCACCATGTACGTCAATCAATATGTTATTTGGGAGAAAGATAAGATCGTAAGTTTACATAACATTCTGAGCATTTATCCTACTCCGAAATGTTAGGCAGATAATTTCTTTTCAAATTAGAAACATTGTATTTAGTTTTATTCATGAACAAAAAATATTAAGTAAGGCACAAATATTAGGAACAAAAAGTTGGAATAGTTAAAAAAATCATTCTCCTTGTATTTTAGTGCATCTCGTATTGTCATTAGTTCTTGAAATGCGTTTTGCTAATTCCTTATCAAATAGATGAATAATTAATTCGTTGCTCAACCATTTTTTTGGTTGTATTTTTGGCATACATATAACTACATGTACGCCAAAAAATTCTCAAAACTGCATTCTTTTTATTTTAACAAATTCGATTTTTTTAGTAATTTAATTTATTGTTGAGTGGCGCGTCCATCTTTTGAAAATACACATGTTCGAGCCTTTCACAATATTTTGAGAACGAATCATTTTAGACTGTTTAGAACGAACTATTTAGAATTCATTAAGTTTATCATAAAGTGAGTTTTATTTTGTATCATTTGGTAACTTTTTCTATGTGTTTCTCTATAACGCTTTTTAGAGAAAATACCATTTTTGAGACAAGTTTTGAAGTACTTTCCTATCAGTCTTAAAAATTTGCGCATAAACTCTCTCTAGATATTTCAATACGTGAGAGAAATTTTAAGTTTAATATATATTTCCTTATAAGATGGAACAATTAAAAAAATTGAAAATCGTTTCGTAACTTGTTTAAATTCTAGTGTCTAATTAAAAAAACTTAGGAAAATATTAAATTTAACAAAATACAGCTCAGTTTATGAGAATTGTAATAAATTAAAAATAAAGTGTCGAAAATAATTCGTTATCAAGATATTGTGAACGACCCGAACGTCTGTATTTGACAAAAACGGGGTGCGCCACTCAACAATAAATTACATTGCTCAAAAACCACATTGTTAAAAACTAAAATGAACGCAGGTTTGGACAGTTAAAACACGTTGTAAAGTAGCTGTAAAAAATAAATTTAAAAAAATTGTGAAGCAACATCCATAGGATGAGTTGACATGGAACGACCCGTCTTAAGAGCTCATATATTATTTCTTTAATTTTTCTTTTTTTTCCGCAGATCTGAGTAATCTCTCGATTCCTTAACTAAGTTATAATTAAACCTTTGTATTACTAAATTACATTATTATAAAATCTCTAAATAATAAAATCATTTATTATAAAATCATTTCACCTAATCAAAAAACATAACACTTCATAACACAATAAAACACAAACATATAATAAAACATGAGACTCAACTGTGAATCACACCTCGTATAGAACTTATTTGATGAATGCAATCCATAAAGAGGATAAATATGTCTGTTTTTTACATTCATGAGTTATTGAATTCTTCTGTAACATGTGTTATTGGCACAAATTTTTTTCATACCCTTTATGAAAGCGATGCTTTCTTTACCGTGTAAAACACAGTCTCAATTATACGTTCCATCGATTCCACACACAATTTTGTTTATAATGGATTACTTGTGTGATTTGTCAAAATATTAGGCGCACAGCTCTACAATACCATAGTCAGCGTCTCGTTTATCATCCGATGACTCCAGCCGAAGCCGTCGGTCTGTGTATGAGAAGCATTTATATTTGGAGAGTTCTCCTTTAGTCTGCTATGAGACCTCCCACTTCATCTCTCCCATAGCACTCGCTGCCTGCACCTTATTCTCCTGAGCGTCGTTTTTCTATTCCCACACACTTATCCTATACTCTGCTCACTCCCCATCCGTCATCGGCGCTGCTCCTTTCACAGCCACGTAGCTTTCCTCCGCGAATTCGCATAATTCTCATACTCAAGCGAAAAGTTATGGAAGATTGAGTTTGCACTTAAAAGTTGGCACTATTTGAGAGTATACATTTATTTAGAGTTATCCTCACTGAAAGATGAAAAGGCGTAATGAAAATATGTACTATATTTGATTTTCTGATATTTGACACGTTTTATATGAGTTTAAGCAAGGTATGTCTCATTCATATTAGTTCAAATATAAGTATTAATTTTTTATATTTATGGAGTGTATTATTGCATTTCAGTTTTCTGTAAAATCCAATTAAATTTCTCATAAAGGAATTAAGATTGTCGCGATTAGTAATTAGTTCTTCCGATACTCAATTATAACTATTTATAGAATAATAACTGATTACTCGCCGTTGCCCGGAATTTTTTTTGCACCTGAGACCAACGAACCCGCTCACCGGAAGCCTCGCGGGTCGAATTTTTGCTTCCGATGCGAGTTAGAACTGCGGCATCGCGGTTGCACCATTTCATTAAAACTGTTATCAAATCTAAACCATCCGTCCAAACTCTTTTAATGTATTTTAACTACGATTTTTAAATGTATTTTATCTTTGTTAAATGCACAAAACAAAGAACCCATTAAATTTGATGAAGATTGATTTTTTCCTTCTTAAATTCCTCACTTAAATTGAAGTATTTCAACACTTCTATTTTTCATAACGCTTTTTCGTTAACTTAAATTAACCTTAGTAGATAGAACATATGCTGTTGAGGAGTTTTTTGTAGAACTCTTCGAGGCGAACAATACTGCCACTCATATTTGACATCAATCTCTAACAGTTTAGGCAGCGTAAGTGAATATGGTCGTTTTTTTCCCCCGATTTCCTCGAATTTTCCTTCAAATTCATTTTTTATCTTTCTTTTCATACATTAAAAAAAAATAAAAGTTAGCCTATGTTCTTCCTGGACATCTTGAGCTTAATTTCATCACGATCGGTTCTGTGGTTTAGACGTGGTTAAGTAAGAGACACACATGGTTTCACAATACGCATTTATATATTAGTATGGATTATTTGTAATAAAATACTTAAAAATATTCTTTAATCTATATTTTTCAATTTGATTGTTTTTTTCTTCGTGACCCAATGTTAACGTTAGCCACACCAACCAATGATTACTCGCAACTTTTTGAAACATTTTATGTTCTTCATAACCATCAATTTTCTTTATCATCAATAATCATTATCAATTTTATTGAGGGAAAATGAGATTAGTATTCTCCCATCTAAATTTCATCGTCAAAGTTACAATTAAGTCACGTCTTAATTGAAATGGTTAATTTTAATCGTTTCGGTGAACACATTTCACCTTACACCAACCATCCTAAACGTTCTGAATAGAGGTATAGGTACTGATATCTTCGTACACGAAGGAAATAATTTTGAACCAAATTTTGAACCAATTCAGCGACAGGGATAGAAAATATCGACTTCCCAAAACAGCAATGGAAAAGAAATAACGACAATATATTTACCTGAACTTTCACAGAGCACATTTTATAATCATTGAAATTTTAAATATTATTAAAATTTAAATATTAATAAACAATTATAAAAAGAATTAAAAATGTGTCTATAACAGATTTAATAAGTTTCAAATGATTTTAAGAATATGCTGAAAATACTTTAACTTACTTACACATAGAAATAATGTTTCCTAGATTTACTATGTCTATACTTATATAAATAATATTCTTATCTACTATCATAATTTTATTTTATTGTTTTAAACAACCTTGCAATTTATTTATTTGTTTATAATATAACCACCGAATGATGATTATATACATTCACATGATGATGACAGAAAGTCGGCGTTTATACGTTGTATGTGTTAATAAAAATCAGTCTGCTTACAATGTCATGTAACATTATAAAACAAGCTGGAATATTTATTCATAACTATTGTTTTTACAATAACTTCTGGAGAGATAAACGTTAATGGAATCAAATGACTTAATCTGAGGGCGTTCTTGATTACATTATGAGCTTATCACTCCTAATCTTATATCTTTTTTATTTTCCATGTTAAAGGTAATATTTTCTTTTCCATTTCGATACTTTCAACTTTATTTCTCTTCCACTATTCTCCGTATCTCATGATTTTCACTCTATTTTTTTCACATTCTGCCTCATATTCACCGCAATAGTGTGAGCAGTCGTAATAGGTCGATTTCGAATACCGTGCGACCAGCACAACGGTGGTACAGCAACCACCCACCAGAGCGCTCCCACGAGACGCCATTATTCGCAGGAGCCTGGAGGCGGGGAAGCCCCTTGAACACCGAATGCTACCAAGAGACGAAAGAATCGCCCACGCTACTTCAAACGTTTACAAAGTCAAAGACTCGAATGTTTTCACATTTCCCCTGGACCTCAAATGGTTACCTGATTACTATTCCCTTTGCAGAAAAAAAAAATGAAAAAGAAACGTCCATGGATGTGATGTGAAGCAAACGAACTCAACGGGAAAGCGCGGTGACAAATAGAGATTGGTGTGAAAGAGTGAAGCGGACAGTGTAACCTGGGTAACGCAATTATGATGCTAAAATGATTAAATGATGTGTCTACATTGCTGTATGGTAGAGCATTATTGAAATTTCACTGTTCTCTCATAGGCAAAGAGACGTTATTTAGAGATACACTTCGTAATAATTGAACTTCTATAAATAAAGATTATAAAATTCCTTTTCATTGTAATTTTACGGTCAGTGTGATAAACAAACAAACTTATTAAAATTATTTAAAATTAAACATGTGAAATAATTATTGAAATTTTCGGTAGGATATAGAATAGATTAATTTAACGTTTTAGATGCAAGATACTATTGACTTTTATTGTTGTATTTTCTATTGAGTCTTCTATTTTCTTCTTATACAAATATATTAATCTCATTATTATAAAACGAATAGTTTCGTAATAATTTTTAATGTTATAACACAAAATTTTTATTATGTATACGGAACAATATGGTGTGATTAAGTCACAACGTCAAAAGCATAACAAAGCAAAATTAAGTATCTGCATGCTGAAACTAATGAGGCAGTAAATATCCATTATAATTAACGCAATCCATCATTCCAGCAAAATACAATCCGTGTGAAACAATAAACCACACTTACGTCCACTGAATATCACGTTTGAATTGTGGTTCGTGTGAACCACAGACGCATAGCCACTCACTTCACCCGCTGGGAAATCACCCTCAACGACTAATTGCGTTAGAGAGCATACAATACAAAAAAGGCGTTGTTCGTTTTTAAATAAATAATGTTATGTTGTCTCCATCTATCCAATCTTCTTTTCGTATTGTATCTTCCATATATCCGGGATAAGTAACGTAGAAAAAGTGTAGTTTCTTTCAATAATTTTGACGCAGAGTTAAATTTTAACAATTTTATTGAATGACGTCCAGTAGGAAATAATTATTTTATTATTTGACTATTTATACGTTTGTATTTTACCTTGAGAAACCGTACGTCAATTAAAGATATTACAGATGGTCAGGTATGAATAATATGGAAGAGTATCAAGATTAAATGTTCAATATTCCATCAAACTCTCATTTTCTGGGTAAAATTACAGGTAAAGCAATGAAAAGGTTTAACTGTAAACTCGCAAGTTAAAACTCTTGACTAGACCAGAGACACTCTGAACAAGTTCATAATATTCAGTTTAAAAACTCTCTTAGATTGAATGATTTAGAAAACTATCTACTGTTATTATTTTTTTCTGTGAAAGAGATTTAATCTAATTGTTACGAACCAAACGTTCGTAAAGCATTTAATTCTATTTCCCTATCTACTACGAACTCTAAGTTATTAGTGTTCTGTGAGAAACTTACCAAGTGTATAACTATTCTGTGAATACATAAGTATTCTTTGGTCATAAACATTCTTTGGAGATTACAAACTCCATGTGAATTGCAAGTTCCATGACAACAATCGATATCACATTCATGAACGTGTTCACTATAGACAGTCTGTGCGTCTGCTATATAAAGGGCACTGTTCGAGCCACAAGAAAGCTAGTCTTCCTTCAGAGCAACACGATGTTACTCTGAAGCTCAGTCTTCATTCCGTGGGACACGACGTTACTCTGCTACGGCAGTATATGAATCCAAGTGACATGCTGTCAATCTTATCACTAGTCGTCGTCTTACTACAGCATTAGCTCAGGCTTCCTTCAGAGGCGTCGCTATGACACTCTGGTGATTCAACGTCAAAATACGTGACAGGTTGTCACATTCTACGTGCATCTGCTGTTTATCGTCGTCCGGACATTGAACAATGTATAAATGATACGGCCTATTTTTTGGACCGTGACTCTTATAAAGAGTCACACAACTGCTGCATCGTTCTTATTCATGGCATAGTGCTATGAACAATTCAACGAGACATTGAACATGCTTGTTCACATAAGTTTTCTAAGTTTCAGCTATTCTCACTGCATCAATTCTTCAAAACTGTTACGAGGAAGCAACTCTACCTTCACGCAAGACCACGGTAATTGCGACCATGGCAGCGAAGGACCACATTGCTACAACGCACTACATCATTAATAAGTATTAACACTCGTGTTGACGAGATTCGCATATAGATTAGAGGTTTCACTCAATCTTGTGCATCATTAAAATCCTGCTAAATTCACGGTTATTTTTAACCACTAATTATGTCTCGCAGGTATTATTATGTATATGAAATCCAAGTTTGTTACGGGGGGTTTAACTCAAAAACTTGAGTTCTAAAGGGGTCCTTTTTTTATGCGTAAACCAGATGCGGTCACGCTTCACCTTTTATATATTAACCACTACGTAATTCTGTTTTAATCATTGGGAAAAGGCTTATAAAAGGGATTTCCGCAAACAATGGTTTGTATTTCATGATAAAGATTTCAACATTCTCAGAGCATTGGTTGCCCACAACAGCCAATTTCAAATTTGTTACTCAGGAGAATATTTACGTAATTCTGTTTGTGTAATTTTAAGGAACGTATATGTATATCTTTTTCAATAAATGTGTTTTTTGAATCTGAAACGTGCCTTATAAGAATCTGCTTTTATACTCGTCTATTATGCTTGTTGTAACAAACAAGTCCCCCCATATCCTCTCCTGTGATACAGCGAATGGTTTTTCGTTTGTAAAACTAATCGCTTTAAAGGGGAGTTGGATTAAAATACAAAAGGATAGTTCTGCAATTTTATTTTGGGAAATATTTGAGATCTTGGTGCTTTTAACCAAAGGGTTCTTTTCTTTAGCCACTATTGCCAAATATTCACATAAAATCATTACTCCTATAGATTTATTACTTCAATAAATTGCGTAAATTTACAACTTCATTGCACCGAACATTGAGAGAAGTTGCGAAGTGTGATCATAGATTCTTTCGAGGAGAGCTGTTCGTGCTTACATGAGATGTTACGCGAGTCCCTGTTGCTGGGATATCCAAAAGCGTTTCGTGTTTTACTGGAGAAGGAAAACGATGTTCTTTGATGATTGAATCCAAAGTTTTCGATAATTCTCTATCGAGTTATCTTCACGAGTTATTCAGATGTGTAAGAAGAAATTAAGGAGTTGTTAACCAAGGAAACGTGAAAGTTGTTCAGTAACGGCGAACGATGTTCTGATTTCTATTAGTCTAGTGACCACGGAGCCAGCTTTGCTTCATGTGTAGCTTCTTATTTATCGAAATAAAAAATAAAAAATCAACTCATAACAAGACTGAGTGTGGTCTAACTTCTCATTCGATTAAGGATGATATAAGAACAGGGTTGTCGGGGAAGATCTTTAGTTGCTTCGCAAGGCTCAGCATGTAGGCTTGCTTCGCAGTAAGATTTCCTCCTCTCCAAAATAAATACTTAAAGGTTCAATTTGAACAAGGTTTATTCTATCGTCGTAATGTAGAACAATGAACGTAGAAAACCAGCGTAGAAAGTTCAGTGCGAAATTGTTCGTGTAACTCACGACTGATTTCAGGCGAGTCGGTGGTCGGAGATGTCGTGCTGTGTCTTGGAAATTGTAGAATAGGTTTCTGGTTGTCGATAATCCAGGTTCTTGGACATAGGATTTTTCAGCGGAGCTGGGGCTTCTCGTTAGAGGTTGCGACGTGACCTCGAGGAAAATCGTCAGCGTAATAATAACTTAGAGTTATTTCGTGGAGCTGGGCTTGGTGTTGTGGTAATCGGATATCGTTGTGCTCTGCTCAAGAGTTTTCAGCGTAATCAGCTGGAGTTCTTGTTCGAGGTAAACGGGCGACGATGCTACCACGACCAACGTTCCCAGCGTAATCTCTAGTAATCAAAATTCGTTGCTACGGTAGGGGCGTAACAGTACGTCGAGGTTCGTTTATTGAGAGATAAACGAAGGGCGTCCTGGCTGCACGCGGCACGCGTGGGCATCAAGGAATCTCCCGTTATTTATAATGTTAGGATTCTTTGGCGTCGTATGTTGACTCTCTTGTGCAAAGAGTGATGTCATCATGGAAACCAGTTAACAACATGGGGGAAGTTTCATATATATGTGGGAAATTTCTGAATATGTAGGAATGTGTCCCTACAGGGTGTAAATCCTATAAGTTGTAAGGTTAGGTACTCACATTGTTGTAGAGGTTACGAAGATGAGATACGAAAGTGATCTAAGTGCTCAAATCCCATGAGTTATAGTGTCTTAAGAACTGTATGAAACGTCCTACTAAATGGCACCTATTGGTTTTATACGTTTAAGCAAAATAGACATATCCTGCTTTGCATTATAGCTTGGATAAGATATTCATTCCTACGAATATTATATTCAAAGAGTTTTCTGAGTACTTTCACTGCTCAACCAGAAAGTAAAATAAATACTCATCATTATCAAGACTTTACTTAAAAATTCGATAAAGATATAATGTAAAATTCTTTGAAATTTGTAACATTCTTTGCTAATAAGCACGGCAACATAGATGGGAATTACTAATCTTCATACGTAATTTTTTCAGTTTTGCATTGTTACGGAAATTCTACATTTCTGAGCGTTTCTGAATAGTCTCAGGTAGGATCTGATCTGGAAATGCTCGTCACGCTTTCACTGTCTATGATGAAAGATTACTTTCTTCTTTGCAAAACCTGGCCTTTTTTCTCTTATTTTTTGCTGTAGTTGGTCTAGAAGGTTAACGTAGTATTATCCCGTAATTGTTTGACCACTGGGAAGATAATCTATGAGGAGAATTCCTTTCACATCCCAAAACACAGACGCCATGACTTTTCCGGCCGACTGTATTGCTTTTGCTTTCTTTGGTGGTGGTGATTGAGCATGTTTCCACTGTTTTGAGTGTTGTTTTGTTTCTGAGGTATAGTAATGGACCCAAGTTTCATCTGTGGTCACAAACCGGCGCAAAAAATCTTGTTGGTTTTTCTGAAAACGGGTCAAACATTGTTCCGTCATTTCCAATCTGATGCGTTTATGATCCACCGTTAAGAGTCGCGGCCTAAACCCTTATGATAATTTTCTTATCACCAATTCCTCAGTTACAATTGTATATGCCCGTTCAGGAGATATCCCCACAGTCTCAACAATTTCTCTTATCTTCAATTGACGATCGTCTATGACCAATTTATGCAATTTCTGGGGTAGTGGTATGTCTTGGCCGACCACTATGCGGATCATCATCTAAGCTGTCCCGACCAAATTTAAATTCATCTTACATTTCAAATGTTTGTTATTTTTTCGTAATTTGCTTTAAAATACAAATTTATTTCAACCTTCCGTTAGAAATTCATCTGTCTACCGGGTGAAAAAATTGGAAGGAAGAAAATATGTGAACAAACAGCTTCCTCCTATTTTTATGTTTGTGTGGATACTGCAATCACAGATCGTACTGCATGAAAAAGCTCTGATTATTTGAGATTGGCGCATTTTGTCAAGGAAATTGGAAGTAAATTGTAACAAAATCTTCAAAAGTAATTTGGTACATTTGAACTCTTAATAGATATTCTTCTTTGAGTGAGAATTATTCACTCGGGATCAGCTAGTAAATATTCTTAAAAACGATTAGAATAATAATAATAATAATTTTTATAGAAGTAAAGAACATATTTATGCAGTTGTAATATGTGACGTTGATATAATTGTTTAATAGTCGGGGAAAAAAAATTAAAATTCTNTATAATTGTTTAACAGTCGGGGAAAAAAATTAAAATTCTGGATTTTTTTGTCATATAGTATTTCATTTATCTTCGTATATGGTGATCGTTAGTGTCAAAGAACTTGCTCTTAGGATTCGTAACTTTTAGCAAGAATACATTTAAGTATTCAAACATCTCTATTCAAATCCTACACATTAAACATTGTACGAATTGTTAATTTTTCTGTTATTTCCCAAAAACCGTGAAGGAATACGAGTCTGTCATAGTCTCTTCTTTTTTTAACCTTCTTTTTAATTTCATAGTAAGACAATGAAAATTCACGAGTTCACGAAATATATCTTGAATATTGATATCCAAATTCTGATGACATAATAATCTTATTTTTTATCTGAAAAATCATTCAAAAAATTGTCTCAACTGTCATATATCGTGCTTCTGCCTGTTAATTGCTTGAGAGAGAATAGTTACTGGGGTGGGGGATGGTCGTGCTTGACGAGCTTCCCAATCTGCCTTAAACCTCCTACCTCGTTATCTCGACTTCCCTCTGACGACTCTATCGTGGATCGCGTGTCTTCCTCCTGGATGCAGGGCTGGGCAAAAATACGCTCTCGGCGACATTTCTGCTCAAGCAACCTGGCGACTGATTTTGAGAGTTTTGAAATTTTTATGAAAGATAAACTCTTAACTCGTCTTATAAAATTTAGGTCTCACAAGGCTAATATTTCAATGAAGACATTTTGAATTTTTACAGACTCTTAAGGATAAAACCTCTGAAGAGGAGATTTTAAAATAAGCTCCTGAGTAATTTGTAAATGATAGTCGAAAACTATCATTTGCGTCATAAATTTAATATAGACAGTTCGAAATTTGCCTTGCCTTTTACGTACTAGTCTCAATTCTCTAGTCAAGCTAGAGACAATTTTTAAATATAGTTTGAATTTGAGTGGTATATATTGTGATTCGTAGTTTAATAAATTGTAAGAAATGCCTTACTTTTTTAATGACTATTTTTAATACAAACAAAACAGATAACATTCTGAAAGTTTAAAAAATGGTTATGCACGCTTGACTAGCATCTGCCACGCTCATATTCTCTGAATGTTATGGGGGCTAGTTGAACTCACCTAATCACCAAGAAGTTTAAATAGTGCTTCCCTACCGCTTTAAGAATTAAAGTAATATTTTTAAATTCATTAGTCATTGAGAAATGGATCTTTATCGAAACTGAAGATGCCTGAAAATATGTGCACGAGCGACCACAAGAATGTTTTAAATTTGTATCCATCGCTCGCGTTCGGAATTTGTTTTTTCGTGAAAACCCAATACATGTAATAGCGGTTTATTGAGCGTAGGTGACGCCAAGGGAAGCGGGTGATTGTGAGGGCTATTTCTGTAGAGGTATGTATTTACCAAACTACGCGAAAATGTGTGTACTGATCGCGCAGAAACCAATTCAGATCCATTGGCGACGCTGGGTAAGCTCAGCTATTTCCTTGTTAAAATTCAAGACATACATGGAAAGGTTATCTATCTATTCCTGTTCTTGAGGCTCCTGTGTTGGCTTGGATCCATCTGTGCAACACATTACAAGCGACAGCCTCAATCTGCTTTTGTATAGAGCCGAGAGCCTTAGGTATTCGCTCTTCAATCTAACTTCGGGAATAACGTTCGGAAATTAGTACGCCGATGAGACGAAGATGTTATGTTCATGATACGTATCAAACGAATGTGTATTTCTTTAGTAAAGGAAATAAGTTGTTTTTTCAAGGATTTGTAGTATTAACTTGAATATATTACTGGAGACGTAAAGGAACTAAGACGACTTCACCTGTTTTCAAAATGTTTTCCAAAGAGAAATATTTTGAAATATGTCCTACTATGTACTTTATCATTATCATATCTTTCATTTCAGTTTACGAAAAGTGTATTCTACGTCTGCTTGGTCCATTTACACGGCTAAATAGTATTCAATCTTCTTCAAAAAGTAAACTAATGTGTAAGTGTAGCAGGTAGAAATTATTTTAATGCGTCTATACCAAACTTTCAAGCGAAATAGTGCTAATGCGGATGTAATGCATACTAATTGTACTTTACGTATAGAAAATTTGAGAAAAATCTTTGGAGCCGTCTTTGAGGAACATTCAAAAGGGTACTTTGATCTTCATGTAAAGTATCTTTTATTTTAAAGTAAAAAAACAAAAAATAAAGCACTTGCATCGACAACAAGTATATTCTATCGTAAATACGAAATACGAATGAAATTGGTTTATCCGTATACTGAGAATCGCTGCCTACAGACGGACGAACGTTATGCCAAAACCCACTTTTTCAGAATCAGGGATCGCCAAAACGGGTATTTCCGTCGAAATATCTCTTTTGAATTTTTTCACGATTACAAAACTTTCTATATACTACGTATATGAGAAAGTACAAATTGTATAAATAACTTGTCAAGCCGTCATAATTCTCATTTTTTTGTATTTTTATATTTCATTTTAACGTGTGATAGGATCACAAACAACTGAAATCCTGAATCTTAAAAGTGTATCTTATCTCATGCATTATGTCTATGCAAAAGGCGTTCCAAGAATATTTCTTTAAGTTCCGCATAAATATGCCCCAGTGAGCGTGACAGAATATAGCGCCAAAAAGTCAGATGAGGTTTTATGAATTAGTATTACCATCCAAACCACTGTCTTTCTTGAACACAACACTCATCTTTCACAATCTACTAGACTACATTGAATTTTTATGCAAATCTGTTTGTAAAATGACAGAAACCAATTATATTTTTATTGTTCTTCACCATGAATGTAGTGTTCGTTCATTTGTATCAGTGACCATAAGTTTATTTTGCTCGTATGAAGTTCTTGTTTTAAATTTGCTGCTTGATATTACTCCAATTTAAACATGACGATAAATAGAATTATCGCGTACAACCTTATAATGGACGATCAAAATATATTTTTTAATCGTAATTGTTGTAATTTATTTATTTATCTTAATTTATCTTAATGAACGTAAATAAAGGAGTTAACAAAACAATTATAAAAGTTGCCAAAATATTTTCATGCTTGTTAGCGAAATGGATTCACTGACACCAAGAATAAATATTTGACAAGTCGATCACAACAACATTGCTTGAACACGCAGTGGAAGAAGTTCATTATATGGAATTTGTTACTTAGTTAACACTGGTTGAAGACTGTATTGCAGATAGCTACATTGACACGCATACAATTGAAGATGAATGTCTGAAGCACGTCCTTTACTCTTCCATCATTGTACGAGGGTGGTTTGAAAAGTTCTCGGAATAACCGACAGAGGTCACCTCTAGCGCAACGATAATCCTGCACAACACAAAGCCATCCCTTGTGAGTGTAAATGTGGCACNATAATCCTGCACAACACAAAGCCATCCCTTGTGAGTGTAAATGTGGCACCTCAGTGTTCTCAGTGCAGAGCTGGGGTGCAAACGTGTATTTGTTGTTGTTCCCGCGTAGTTATTTGTGAAAATGGAAAAAATCGAGATACGAGCAATGATTAAATACTTCGTAAAGAAAGGTATGAAAGCANAAGAAAGTTGAAAACCTATCTCATGATAGATTTTAAAAAGATAATATACAAGAAGTGAAAAGGATCTTTTTTTGTGGGGTTTTACGACTCGTCGACATCGAGGTCACTAGAGCCCTAAAATCTTGTACAGGTAGGGAAAATGCAGTTACGCATCAAAGAGAGCCAACGTGACTCTCCCCGCGTGTGGGACTCGCCGAATGACTCAACCATACCCGCTAAAACCCTCCTGAATGACAATATATCAAAACATTACATATAAAAATAGAAAATGGAAGATACCCTAGATCTCATAAATGAGTAGCGTCGGGATCGAAAAGAACAAGAGGTGACCAAGAAAGGTCAGGAAAGAGAAAGGAAGGAGCCTTCCACAAGTGAGTGAAAGTAATGCCAGACTCAGCTCGGGGCCCCGCGTTTGCCAAATACGTGCTTACTAGACGTAAGTCCCCTGCGGGTGGGGCTTGGTCGGTCCTCGTGCTATCGTCCTGTACTGCTCGCTACTCGTAATCATTTGAGACCGCCACCACTCTGGCTCTGGTAGTAGTGACTGTTCTCGCGACAACTGTTTTCGCTCCTCTGCTCGGTGACTGCCCTCCTTCCGCGAGACTGCCGTCTTTCTCGGAGACTGCCCACCTTCTCGGTGACTGCCCTGCTTGTGCCGTTTTGCCGCGCCTCTGCGCGCAGGCTGCCACGACCTTTAGAGGGGCGGGGGGGATGACGTCGTTCCTGTCTCATAGAGCACGTCGTTTCAGCTGATCGGGCACTCGGGCGCGTTCGCAAAACTTTTCGAAGCACTGGGTTTTATTCACCGATATTTCACACTCGGGGAGGTAAATATTACTCTCAATATGTATATAAATATAATATTTACGGTCAAGCTGTTACAAACTGGGTATGACCACATTGAGGACAATAATGTAATTCACTGCGACTAATACAAAATGAACACAGTGCATTTCCGTTCATTTTCCTAAGTTGAATTTCTCGAAGCAAAGTGTGATGATTTTTACTATAGTTGCCTGCTGGTTCCGGATTGTGAGGCGGTTGCTGTCGTATGTTTCTATGTATATTACATGATGTGATTTATGACTCGAGCTTCCTGAAAACGATTGCGAGTAATACATTTAAATAATAGGGATTTCCAAGGTTTCAGCACGAGAACTCCCTTTGTTTTTTAAATCATTCATAACATCGTACATACACAGCATAAAGAAACTAAAATTCATCTGAACTGACGTGTGCAGGCAACAGAGCGGAAGGAAAGGGTGATTGGTAAACGGAAACTGTTGATTGCATTGGCCGTGAAGGCGATATTAGCGGGTAACTTTGCTTCTGGAATGTGGCCAAAGCCCTTATGTGTTCCTGCTGTTTATGGGAAGGGGTTTGGCTGAGGAACAAGCAACACAGGTGACTGGATGGAATCAAGTCCTTTATTTATGATAGGTTCATTAATCACGCGCTCGTGCCAGGTTACTTTCTGATGACAATCGTGCATCAGACGGAACCTATTTATTTTGTGTTCACTAATGCATTTCTAACTATTAATGTTATTTGATTTTATCAACTGTCACAGTACTACGAAAGCGTTTAATAGAAATATATTTTACAAGGAAGAGATATGAGTATGATAGTTTACAACAATTTTAATTTAATACACTTAATGTCCATTATATAATCAAATTAAATAATTAATGAAATACTTACTGCCTTTAAAAAAATATTACTGTTCGTTCGTAAAAAGGTCGTAAGTCTTTATATATTTAATTTTAATGTTCTTTCACAAACTTCGAATAACTTACCCGAAAGTGTTTCGTGAAAAAGTACCGTTACATATTTTCTGCATTTCAGTTCATTTGAGTAATTATTCAATTAAATGATACTTTTTATATGAAACGAGTTGAATAAAAAAATGGAAAATCTGTTTTTTGAATGAAACATTTTCTTCTCAAATATATCGTCACTCCTTTCTCCAAAATACAGAATTTGCTTTCACTCCATATGACGTAACGTTCTAAAACTCAGTGAACGATTCTTTAAGTTTCATTCAACTCAACTTGTGGGCGAAAGTAAACATCAATAGCGAATATGTCAGAATACCACAAATAAACAACAGATTTTCAAAATAGAATAAAAAAGTATTACTAAATAATACGGTGAGAACGAGATGTCTTAAGGATCGCATTCCTGATTATCGGGCGAATAATTAAATTTCCTAAAGAAACGTCGAAACGTAACGGTGAAAAAAACGTTTTACCAACATTTCAGATACATATAGAACATATGATTAAAAACATATTTTCCCAATTTGCTACATAATACAATGTCTTTTCTATTCTTTTTTTAAGCAATATTTGGAGGTAAAAAAAAAAAAAAAGTAATTTTAATTTTATTTAAAGTTCGCGTGTAACCACAATACTGTAGCTGGAATTTTTAATTAGTGATAAAATTTAACGATAACTTTCTGTAAGGTTTCTGATAACTAGTACACCTTCCATAATTAAGAAAATTCTATTGAGAAAGAAAATTTATGGGTAGCAGCGTTTATAATTCATAGATGCTTTATCTCACGGTCTTTTCATAACTTTCAACGTAAACTCTAATTAATGCATCCTCGCTGAAAGAATTTATGTTTTCATGTACTGATAAAAAAGAATATTAACTTAGGGTGAAGCTGGACAAGTGGAGAAAAATTTAATTAACTCTTACACAGTTCATTAGAAGCACTATTGGATATGTAATCGCTATAAAAATCTAAATAAAACATCTCAAGTAAGAAATATTAAAGGTTAAAATATGGTCACGAAACTTTTAAAGTAAGTAAACCAATTCAAAGGTACGTAAAATGCGTTCTAAAATATTTCTTTATTGCTAGTTCCCATTAAACTCATCATTGATATGAACAGAAATTTTAAAAAAATATAACTTTCATATTGAAGAAATATCGATTGTCTTTTTATTATCAGTAAACAAATCTTTCATTGTACTATGTCTTAATTAGAGACAATCATTACACTACAGAATTACTGTTTCACAATTCTTCCTTTATTGCATTTGGTTACAGGTTGCCAACGTTTCGAGGTGTGTTGATCTCATCAGGGCTAATAAAATCAAACAACGGTTACTAAACAGTTTCTAATTATTACACATATTTAACACTCTGAACTCATGAATACTCTTAAAAGACATAACATAAAATACTAAAGTATAAGTGTAATTGTGTTTTATTTTAGACACGAGTTGAAATATTTTGGACGGAAAAACGTAATAGTAATGTAATGTGTGGTCCATGACATCATTATATTTAAGGTAGAGCTCTGCGTATGTAGAATTAAATCACTAAATTATCTAAAATAGGTATAAATAAACAGAGTAATATGTACTTATTGTGATTACAACTTGAAAACCATAGCTGGGCCATTTAAATGAAATAATTGCAATGATTGTTGATGGTGAAATACTTTCCATCTTACGGAGGAAATACTTATTTTAGAAAAAAGACAAACTTTTAATTTACGAAAGTGATGGAAGTTAACTTTGGTTTGTAGAAAATTTTCCGTAGTATTTTTACATCACTTATCTTTAGGTCACCGGACACTTGACAATGATATTTCACTTTCTCCGAGGAGTCATTATAAACTACGAAACCGTTGCGCTCGACCGCTATTCTTTTACACGCTCTGAGACCCTAGGTATTTCGACTGAATCAAAGGAGTTCCTGAATACCGTTTGTACTGTATTATTAACTGATAGATACAAATTAAATCATGGTTTTTCTTCGTTATCATTAATATTGTTGTGTTTTAATGCAATTAGGATAGTGCTAAAGAAAACATATATACATGTATAGGGGCGCGTTTATTGTATGAATACATCGTGAATTTAGTGTTATTTCAATTCTTATGATTTTTAAACACTATACTCAGAATAATCGATAGTTCGATAATAATATGTACATGTACATTTTTTGCGTTAAATTACGAACATATTGACATTCTGTTAGTATTATAACTCGCAGCCAACTTTTCATCTTATCTAGGAATTTTTGCTGAAATTTTTGAATCCGCCTCTGCCTTAGGGCCCTTGATCGGAATTGATGGGATGGTCCCTTGCTTGCTTCCGGAGAGTAAATTAGTTTATTGTCCTCCACGTAGTCATACGCAGTTTGTGCTGTTTTTTTGACAATAAATTTATTATTATTATTTCATCTGTGCGGTTTGATTAATGTCAAGTGCTGGTTCTACTTTAACAGAACAAAAATATTTCTTCTGTGAAAATTACGTTGTCCATGATTCAATAGATTGCGCATTGCGAACAGGAGTATTCATCCAACCTTTTCCATTTCAGATCAATCACTTCCGAAATCCGGATACCCGTATCTCGATCTCGTTCAGTCTTCTCCAACCACAGGATCGGACGCGCTTCCGAGAATAAATAGCGCACGAGCAATGGAACGCGGAGCGAGTGGATTTTGCGGTAACCATTAATCCTAGTCGCAGCCCAAGACCTGCCTAATAAGAGAGCATGAATCAGCGCATGAAGTTCTCGCGAAACGCACACAAGGGAAGCCCCGGTCGTCATGGGAACCACGGCGCTGTGTCGTCGGGACACGACGATGCATTGAGAGACGCAGCTACACATACACAGGAGAAATATATGGACGCCAATACAGTGCTGTTGCGATGGAGATATAGTTGACGTGATGGATTGCATTGAGGATGGAGTAGAAAAGGATTGCTCGATGTGGTCACAAGAATAGTTATTCGCGAATATAGTGTTATTTAATACTTACGATTTATCAACAATACTTTCTTATCTATATTTGATAATAATTCTTATTGGTAAAATGACTGTTTTTGGTTGAATTAAATAAAAAAATTTTGGTATTATGTTAATATTATAAAACGTGACGAACGATTTTTATCGTTAGGAGTATGTTGAAATGTAAAATCCGNTGCCTTAGGGCCCTTGATCGGAATTGATGGGATGGTCCCTTGCTTGCTTCCGGAGAGTAAATTAGTTTATTGTCCTCCACGTGGTCATACGCAGTTTGCAACTGCTCTTTTGACAATAAAGTTAATTGATTGGTTGAAATGGGAGGAAGAGATAGATGATGATACTTTTATCCTTATTTTGATCAGTATCTGTACGTGCGTTCAGAATACAAAAAAAGAAAATCATATTCACCTCTCATGTTCATACATTTAGGAAAAATATATACAATGGAACCTCTCTTACTCGAAACCCGGTAACTCGAAATCCTCTGTAAGACGAAGAAATGAGCCATCCCCTTCCATTGAAGTATAAAATACCCACAACTCGAATAATTTCGACGCTATAACTCAAACTGAATATGATTTCCCCATGATGTACTATCCATACATATCATGCTCTCTAACTTGAACTACAAATCTAGTGGACTCTATATCTCGGAAAAAGTATGATGTAAACTGAGCGACCTCTGTAAATGGAAATACTTTTCGCAAGACTCTTTAACTCCAAGCAATAGTTACGTTGTCGTCAATAACCAATTCCAAGAAATGATTTCATACATTCATTGAAAGATGTAGTGATATGTAGGACAATATATTAAGTGTCTTATTTGCAATCGCAAAATACAATTGACAAAGGATGTGTTAATTCCTTGACTCAAGAAAATTACAGATTTTTTTGAATATGTGCATATTTTCAAGTTGTTCTTTGTTATAAAATAATCTTTATAGATGTAAGTATGTACAACACAAATGTAAGTCGATTTTGTTATTTTCTAATGATTATTTTTGTGGGACTTTAGGGCTCGTCAACATCGATGTCATCAGAGCCCTTGCAGGTGGGAAAAAATGCAGTATCGGACCATAGAGAAGAGCCTTAGTGATTCTTCCCCGTGTGTGGGACTCACCAAATATCTCGACCATACCCACTAAAAAACCCTCCTGAAATCAACAAATATCGAAATACAAAGATGAGAGAAAAGAAAAGGAAGCAGTTGCCAAACACATTATATCATAAAAAGGAAAAAATAAGTATATAAAAATTATAATTTGAAATTACGGAAAGGAAAGATAAAAGGAAAGAAGACAGGGAAGAAGAAAGAAGTATGCAAATTTAAACCCTCCCGAGAACTTGTGGGAGGAGCCCCGATCTACTCTTAAAATTCAATAGTTTATTAACATCATCTGTTTCATTTCCGAGAATTGTCGGTAAATCTGCAGTCAATTTGTCTCCGTATTCTCGTGTATTTTCTGCAATAAGTTAGTAGATGACCCACTGTCAGAGAAGAGCTACACAACTCACAAACGGGTTCATCATCAAGTAGTAAGAGATACCGATGAGTGAGAGGACAATGTCCTATGCGCAGGCGGGTTAGCAAGACCTCGTCGCGCCTGGCTGACCTACAGGAACTGTTCCATGACTGAACAGAGGATTTGATAAGTCGTATTCCCTTCAACAGCAAACCACTCATTTTTACATCCACTCAGAATCCTTGTCATGATGGAATTTAGGAGATCTCGTTTTGGAATCGTGAAGAAATCCACGCGATTCTTGAGGCATGACACCTTTGCGGAAACGTCTGCTTCCTCATTTCCTCTGATTCCCACGTGTCCGGGAATCCAGAAAAACATTATGTTCTTTCCATCACTTTGGAGAGAGAAAAGCACATCCTGGATGTTCTGGATCAGCTTATCAGCTGGATATATAGTCTGGATTGCTTGAAGGGCAGTGAGAGAATCAGAGCAAATCAGGAAATTTGATCCGCAGGAGCATTTTGTTGATCGCAGTGCTCTCAATATGGCGTAACACTCAGCGGTGTAAACGCTGCACAAGTCGCCAAGACGGTAGTCACAGGTATTACGGGGAACACCACGGAGCAGCCGACATCATCGGTGTGCTTCGACCCGCATGTAAACACAGGAATATAGATCCGGTGTTTGTCGAGGATTCAGAGGAAGTACACCTCAACATCACGGCTGGAGTGTTCTTCTTGTCATGATGCAGAAGATCGAAATTAATCTTCGGTTTGTGTAAATCCCAAGGAGGAGTCTTACTCTAACCTTCATTTAAGACATTAGAAGTGCGTATAATCTAGGATCCCAAAATTTATTTGCAGCGATATCCAAATTGTTTGGTTACCCTAAGTCTGTTGTTGTAGAAACGGAAGGAAGAAGAAGAAGGATGAAATACTGCGTTGTGTACCAGATTGTCGGGTAAAGTAAGCACCTGGCAAAAGTGTCATAACATGAGGTGTTGTCGCCGGAAGTAGAGAGATGGCTCGCCACTCTCAGCATACAATCTTGGAATAGGACTGTAGGCTCCCGTGACTAGTCGGATACCTGCATGATGGACACTATGAAACTTCCTTAAATAGCTTGCACGAGCAGAACTATGTACAACGCAGCCATAATCGAGCCGAGATCTTATGAATGCTCGATAAAACTGGTGCAAGGAGGAGCGATCAGCGCCCCATTCCCTGCTACTCAGGCACTTCAATAGATTCAGAGACTTTAATGTTCTTACTCTTAGGTCTGTCAGATGTTCAATCCATCCAGTCTCTGATCAAATATTACACCTAAGAATTTTACAGAAGGATAGAATGTGAGAACGTTGTTCCCCAGGGCGAGGTGAGGTTCTGCCAGAAGGCTTGGCCTCCTACTGAAAAGAACACAGCGTGTTTTTTCAGCAGAGAAACGAAAGCCAGACATCTTCGACCAGTGGCATAATCTATTGAGGACGAGTTGGATTTGTCGCTCCGCACCTGTGACACTCTGTGATGAACAAAAGATGGCAAAGACGTCGATAAAAAGAGAGTGTAGCACACGATTCTTTACAGCTGATGTTATTTTCAAATGACTTCAATAACATATACTTCTATACGTCGTAATTGATAATGTTAAAAACTCCTTATCTTGAAGTCCTCTATAACCCGAAAACTCGTTAACTCGGAACTTATAACCTTTTCCTTGAAGTTCGAGTTAAAGGGGCACCACTGGACTTTCAACCAATGGAAATAGCTCTTAAAAATAGTTTCAACCTTTCATTTCCGAATTTTAATTAAATGAAACTTAACTTAAATCCAATTTACCAGTATACAATATACGATCATGAAAGTTTCGTTTCAGTTTGATAGTCTTTGTGTGACGTGAGTTCGATTAAAATTTTGGGAAAGTCGACGGGAATAGTTATCTTCTTTACTAAATCAGAGAAAAGGAACTAAGTATATGTATGTGTGTACCGAACAATTGATATTGACGAATAACATTTTTACTTGATATCAATGTGTTCAAGAAATATTATACGTGGAAAAACACTATACTGAAATGAGTTAAGCCACGGGT
>NNCF01126028.1:784625-799932 GCA_002313205.1 Laupala kohalensis | reverse complement strand
AATTATTTATATATATATATATATATATATATATATATATATATATATATATATATATATATATATATATATATATCTGATAATTAAAGAAAATAGTCATAGCATGTGTATACATTTTAATTACACACTTATTCATTTTCTTTCCCCCTGCCGATTCTAATTACCGTCAATATAATGAAAAATAAGCCAACATATTCCTTTAATATTTCTATTTTGATCTACTATTCCAATTCATTTAGAATGAATATTAGGGTATAGTATGCACAGCCCACGACACATTTTAGGGCGTCTATAAGGCGCAAGGTTCCTAAGCCTGGCCATGTATTTATGTAAAAATAAATCATTTTTGAAATTGAAAATTGAGATCATTACTGCAATTGTGAGTATGAACCAAGAGAACTATCTGGCAAATTTCGAGTGAGAAGTATATGTAACCTAATGCCTTTTTGAAATACTTTGTGAATAGAATAGATGAACTAGAATCACAAGAGGGAATCCTGAAGAGGATGGAACCGAATAGCCACTTTTTCAGGGTTTTCGTCCAGTTGTAAAGTTGAGACGACAGAGATAGGCAGATATCGGAAATTTACATGAAAGTTGGAAATATCAAATATGTGTCCTCTAAGGAAGTTAGGATCTTTCTGAATTTAGTTGTTTGAGATAAACCATATAATATCTATATCAGATATGAACATTTAGGGATAATGCGTAATGAGTGACTTTAGGATGGGGGTTTGAACCGACTAAAATTGGGTAAGTGAGTTTCATTGAGTTTCATTGAGTGGTGGTCGTTCAAGATAGGATTTGCTGTTGAACAGTGGAGAGAGTTTGAGATTGTGTCGGAGAGGCTCAAACGGTACTTGTTGTAGAGTTCTCGGTTATGGCGTGTACACAGGAAGAGACTACTATTTGCTAAACGATATATTCAATTGTTTTGGAGAAACAAGATCAGAAAATAATTTGTTTTGGGCGATAAAAAATATGGAATATATATATACATTGAAATCCAAACGATTTTGTGTAAAGTTAAGACGAAGTTGAAATCTAACGAATAGTTGATGTATAGATTGATTATAGCGGGATGTTTGGTGAAAATCCTACATTAACTATTTTCTCGGTAAATAGAGTCACGAAAAGTTGAGCAAGATTTACAGAGATGTGTATGAGATCTGTAACCTCAAATTTCAGTTGAATTTTATTTTGTGCTCTACAAGTTTCATTTACAAGTTATTCATACTTCAAGGTAGCCTATTTCTTTTATTCCAATATTCCAGTTACCGTTGAAATAATTCTTATGAAACCGTATTTTTCACCAAGAATTCATTTTGCCACTACTTAACTTACTTTCTTGGTCACGTATACGACCTAAGTCAATTTTTTTTCTATTTACATTATCATTACAAATAATAAATATTTTCCCCCGTCATTGTGTCAAAAAAATTAGCCAACTGATGAAAAACAAATTTACTGGTTTACTTACATAAAAATATCAGAAACGTAATTCAACACTTCCCTTATGATGTATCATAAATACCAAACTATCTTCATTTGCATACTGACGAAGGACATCAGCCAGAGAAGCTGTAAAAAGCTCATAATGAAAACACATAATTATTCCAGTGAAGTTTACTTACAAACGATGGTATACGTTCACATTTGTGCATATATGGTTTTCAGAGTATCAGGCATGTAATTGTGGCCAGAGATAGTGTCATTGCAATGTGATAATTGAGGTTAAAGAGCACAGTACGTTTATACACAGTGGTTGACAGAACTCTCTGCTCAACAGGAATATTGAAGGCCATAGTATTTATCCTGAATAATCATATATTATAAACCCAAACATAAAAATTTAAATTTATTTGAAAAGGTGTACAATTATTTCAAAGCATTTAAGAAAAAAACATGCCCAATATATTTTTCTTAGTAAAGTGTAATGCGTGCAATCACAGACAATCTGCGAGCGTATGAGTAGATTCGCTTATAACATTCTTAAAACTTCGCATTATAACAAGATTCTTCGGCCACTGTCTCCGCTATCGGTAGAGTGTGGAGTCAGGAAACTGGAGACTGATTTGTATGATACGAAGTGAAAGTAAAATCGTAAAATCGTAAAATCAACTTTGATACTGCCGAGTCCGATTCAAGATAAGGTGCTTCAGGGAACAAAATAATGTTCAAAGAAATAATTGTTCTGTAAAAAGTTTTAGTTTACAAGACAGTGAGATGTTTCGTAGAATGCATTTTCATCACTAGAAAAGCTACCTTTTTTCTTCCTTTAGCACTAAGATAAGTAATTTAATTGATATGTAATTGAAAATATATTCCGAACCACTTGTCACATATGAGATTTTATCGCAAAATCTATTTGAAAAGTAAAGAGCAGTGGGCTTCAAAGAAGAAGAAAACTTAATTTCCGGTTTTTAATCCAAATAAACTTGCGTGTAAATAAAATCAAATAAACGCAATTCTTTGTAAATTAGTTTTCAAATCAATTCAACTAAATTAATTTTCAATTTTCAAAAGGAAACATATTATTAAGTAATCTAATCACAGCAACTTTTGTGAGAATAAGAGTTTTTGTATATAACATTATAGTATTTGTATTTCGTAGATTGAAAAACATAAATACTAATCAAACCCATGATCAATATCAACATCAAGTTTAAGAATGGGAAACTTCTGTTTAAAAATATTCACATAAATGTGTCAAATGTACATCATGTTTCATTTTATTTCAGTAAATGAAGCAGTATTACCGCCAATATGGGGTTTCATAATACTAGCTGAGTTCCGACGCCCAGCCGCTTGTCACGTTTTGATTTCTTTGTGTACATGATCGCCATTAACATCTATTGAAAATGTTTGTACAGGATATCGATATGAAAAAAAAATCTTTATAAACAGGATGAACAACAACATATGACAATACGCACTTATTAGTGACCCAGGAAATTTAAGAAAGACTTGGCAATATGTTCGCTGAGAATCAAACAATGCTAATTTAATACTATTTTCAAAATATTTTTAAAATAATCTGGTAAATGTTTCAGACCCAAAGTACATTCCTTCTTCACTGTTTCCTCCAACAGTATATGGGGTATTCTACGAAAATAGGGAAATTTGCGACACACAAAGGAGTGAGGTCCATGAACAAGCACTTCATGTTTCCAACAAATCCAAAGTGTATACACAAAACAACTGAAGGGTTTGAACAATGAAACATTGGTTTCGTTGGGAACCCACAGGGTTGCCACCACGTCAAGCGTTCCTATAAGACCATCTATACCTTGACAGGCGAGACTTTCAAAAAATTGACAAAGGAGTGGGAAATTACATGTCAAAGGAGTAAAGAAATTTTCGTAAATAAATTATTATCTGTGTCTTGCATATTGAATCTGATTATGTTAAATGACCTAATTCATTTGTATCAACATGCTTTGCTAGCAAAACAAAAATCAAACCTTACTGGGTAGGATGTTTCAAACATATATTTCCCCTATTTCTGTAGAATAACCCACGCATTGTTTATTTCTTTCCGAATGTTGTATGTTTTAAGTTTATCTCCTTTCAATATACATATATAGAAGGATTTCTCTTTCATATAGTAGGACGGTCTAAAACAGCTACAAATCATGAAAAAAAAAATACTTGTTAAACCGGGATGTTACTATATAACAAATTCACTGGAAATGTAAAATAATCCTACGTCAACCAAATCCAGGTTATTTCAAAACCAGCCCGAATCATTCTCCTGTATGATACCCAGAACACGAACTTTGTAATATTTACGCGTTCGTATCACATAACATTTTTTCCCCCGTTCTTTTGAATAATCTCGTCCCTGGGCACGTCACACGAGACCAGACGGAACAATATAACATAGCGCGCGAGTCGTGTGGTGCTGTACGTTGTCGCGTTGGGATCAGTGTCGTTCGGGGACCGCATGAGCCGAAAATTAAATTTCATTGTGTGCTCTGTGAGAAGGGCAGCTGCGAAGCGTGGGGAAAATATAGGATTCGAAATTCGTTTGTCGTGGGGCTATAGGACAAGTCTCGCGTACCAGCACGGAAGGTAGTTTGTGAAGAAAGGGAAAATAATGGTGAGGCAATATTATTTATTATGTTTCATTCGACCATCGACTGCGTGTGAAGAAGACGATGTGTGATATAACAGCAACAATGATATATGAGCAACTGGAATGGGTAAAGGTGACTGCCAGGAGGTTCACTAAGCTTGCTTTAAAACGAATACAGTGTTCAAAGGGGTCGGCACCTGAGGTCGTGATTACATCACCTCTTTGTGTTGAAGCTAAGAAATCAAAGAGTTCTATTCACCACCCTCACAAGGTTCTATTAGGGCTTACATATGGAACACTTTAACACTAAATACAAATTCTTCATCCTTCATCATTGGTTTTTATTAGTCTTTTTTCCGGAGAAATTTACCTTTCCTTTTGTAGTTCCACGTCAGATTAAGATGTTTTACATATACTATTAATTTTTTACTCACATCATAGGAATTTTATAGATTTTACAAATAGATAATTTCTCATCTAAAAAATAATGACCCATGTTCCGAGAGATCTAGCAGATAAGAATTATGAAGACAAAGTACTTATGATCATCGAGACAAAAGATTTCCTTGATATATTCGAGGCCAGTTTGAATAAGACACAGCTCTTGAATATTTCATTTCACATTGTAGATAGTCACACCTTCACATTTCAAACTTTTCCATTCCAGGAGATTTTACTATTTAGAGGAGAAATAATATTGTACTAAATATATTTCACTACGATAAAATACTCGTAACCCGTCAAATTCTTTCGGAATCTCCAGAAGGCGATAACCACAGTATCAGCGTCCGATACTATTCCACTACCTAGGAATTTGTCACAGAAGAAAATTGAAGTCGAACTATCGCCGAAACGACCTCCCGATTGTGTTCAAGACATTTGCATGTACGAATAGATCTGAGTTAACTCATGGAGATACTCGAAATAGTTAGTTCCTTACAGTCGAAACAAATCGTGTTTGGAAGAGTTACATTAACTGTTGGACGATTAATTCGTTTTCTACAGCTCCACAGCGATCTTACCCGCACAAAATAGCACATGCTCACGCCGACCTTGACTTGTTTGAATAGAGTTACAGTGTGACAATATTTAGTACAACACCAACCAACTAATTCGGAAATTTTTTTTGCGGTTTTTTCATCTTATTACTTCTTTCTCCATGAATTTTGTATGGGAATTCGTAAATTCATTAAATCCGACAATATTGAATCTTACTGCACCCTACGATTTATAATCACTTACTTATCGTACTGTGCGTTTGAGAGGCTGCATAATGACATTTTCACGCAGTCGATGTTCCTTATTGCGGTTTATTCTGAAGGTTCCTACAAGAAGAATACGTGAAGTGATGAAATGAAAGAAGAATTGGTGATGGAAAATGGCGAAACGAACAGGAAATAAAAGAACACCAATGAGTCTGCTGCAGATCTGTCTTGTCCATTATAACAATGAATTATCTGCTTGTAACGCTGTTCTCTCTTACTTAACTTACACAACTTCCAGCTTACACAAATTCGGCTCACCCAGTTTCAAAGGGGTTTTAGAAGACTCTCAATGAATTTCATGCATAATGGACTCTCTCTGTAAAGGTACCAGATATTATTTTTGAGACAACACAATGTTCCCACTCAACAATTCAACCTTCTCAAACTAAACTACCATTATTTTGATGGAACAATGACACAAAAGCAAGCAAAATTCATAGGAAAGACAAATGGCGTTACATAGTCTATTGCTACTAAGATCGTGATAATTTATATGATCCTGATAGCTCCTCTTTTAGCAGCCGTGATCGCTAACAACGTGTTGCAGAAATGTGTGAAAATATTTTTATCTGAACCTCAGATGAAAGAATCAGCATACGTAGTATTGATTTTTTGGGATGATATAAACTCGACAATCCAAAACTATATTTTGTTTTATTATCGGTGTAAAAGTATGGAACCAAATATTTAGTAAAAAGAGAATTCATGACTATAGATTTTAAATAGAACATTCTTTGAAATAAATCCAAAATTTCTTATTTTATCCCCCCCCCCAAAAAAAAAAGACCAGATGGAATTGGTGTCGAGCGTGGAATCGAACCAGCAATATTCTGCAGTAATTACAGGGATGTTGATTGTTACACAGCCTGTTTGTCCCGTACAACTACAATATAAAAAATTAAAGACAACTGGTTTTGAGTGTCGTACAAATCGTCAGTAAATTAATTTTGAAAGTCTGTGCCTTCAATATCTAAAGACCTGATAAAACTGTTGTTTTTCAAAACTAGATTCAAATCACTGATCTAAGGGCTCAAAATTAACGTGGTGAGGAATTACTTTAAACATTCTTGGTAACTTACAGGTGTGACTTAAATTATAAATGCATCGATCGTCATAAACACCAGTCACATAAAAAAAATGATTCCCACATAATTTAGATTATGCAGCATACATAACGTCTAAGCGCTGCAATAGACTCTAAGACACATATAACCCTACTATAACTCCGTACTGGTTACTCTGGGATGAATAATTAAAACAACTGTTGACTAGATGAAAAAAACTCTTGTCATCTTCGTTGCTTTATTTTGTATAAGACTGCTAGTTATAGAAAAAAATCTAGTAAAATTAATGTTTATATCAGTTTACATTACGTTAACATTCACACGGAATGTGTCTTCTGGCAAAAATTTTGAATATGTTCAAATAATTTTAATTTTTTACATTTGCGCAATTATATGACCTTAAAATTTACTTAAATATTTAATTACATTTGTTTCTACTAATATTTCACCCGTTTACAATATTTATTTCGGTTTGTTCATTTACATGCCTGAAAGCACAGAGAGGTCTCGTTTCTTTCGATAGTATATTGTAAACCAATATTAAGCGTTGGGCAAGCGCGGAGTTCGTAATTCGTCCTACAGGCGACAGTCGCGTCCCTCGGATCTACAGCAGCGCACTTTTATTCCCTGGAAGAGCGAAGGAGTGAGAATGAAAGGATAGCAAAGGATGAAACTGGGACGGTGAACAGCTCCCAACGAGAGAAAGGTAGTTCCTGTTGGAGTGGATCCCTAGGTAGAAACGCACATCCACAGGCGACCCAAAACTAATATACACCAAAGGCTACTTTGAATACGAGTGAACTTCGCAATGTACGGGTGGGTTTATGAGGTGGGGAGCGTTGCTTTGACAAAACACTGCGTAAAAGGTTTCTCTTTTTTCTTCGACTTTGAGACTTCACAAGAAACACAGAAATATTTGAATTCAACACAACATGGTTTTAAACAGGATTGGATAAACATGGATGCCAAAATTAATATTTTATGTACTGTGCTACACCAAATGACATCGAGTGTTACAAAATCCGTGAAAATAAACGAGATAAAATGAGTAAAAAGTTAAATGAATCCATAAATTTTTTTGAATTCGTTGAAAACCTACATTTCATTCTCGTCGCAGAAATTTCCTTTAAAATCCAGAGTTAAGAATAAAGAATTTAAGAAATGATTTGCGGTTTTAGGACAAGGAAACAAATTATCAATTATCTTCCATCAAAATCACATCAACTAGCACAAGAAGTGCATGTCTCCTGTATATTTAATGCTGGCAACCTTACTTACTACAACATTTTAAAATATAACAAATACAAGAATTACATGAGGTGGTGTTTTTTGAATATGTATAATAGATGGATAATGGAAAAAATGTAAATAATGTATAATGGGAAAAAGATTTATCATCTCTTTTAGTAAATTTTTTTATATTTAATTTAATTCAATACTTTATTATCTGTAGGTCAATAATGAACAAGCTCCATTCCCCAGCATAGGAACTTTAAGTAGACAGCAATATATTCCAAAGAATATATTCTCTCTTTACAACTCCCGGTAACAAAATACTTAAAAAGACACGGAGGTGTTTTCGGAGGGAAATCCATAATTCACAAAATGGACGAAAAAAATAATAATGTCAGACCTCCGTAAATATTGTGACAAGTTCCCTCCAATCAACGAAGTTGTAATTAATCCGAGGCTCTTCCACTTACGAAATTAATGTCATCGTTGTCAAGGGAGACATATCGACCTTCATTATGAGTGACGGACAAGCTCCAGCGATCACGAAATACTTAATTAGACAGGCAAAAAAGAAGAGGCGCATTTTTCCTTTCTAAATTCACACAAGTTTCAAAAGTGTACATCAGTGATAGAAAATGTATGATTTTTATACCATTTTTCATAATTTTCCGGTAAGTTTAATATAACATTTGAACAGTATAAATGTTCTCGTTGAATGCTGCTAATTATTACAATTTGTTTTAAAGCGTACATGACTAAAGATCTAATTCATAAATTTGTTTTAAAAGATTTAAAGCAATTTAATTATACTGGCTCAGTTATTCATTTTTGACATAAGATCAGAATTGAAAAATTACGATAACTATTGGTCACATCGATAAATTTATAATTTTTGTAATTTTATCCCTTATGAATTGCAACACTTAAACATGAAAATTACTTTCATATTCAATGAATGATCTCAACATGTGTATCTAGTAGTATCTTCACATGGTTCCACCAAAAACTTCTAATGTTAATATCGACATAATTATCGCTTCTCTCCGCTTGAGGCGTCCCCTATAAATATATTTAAAATATATTATACGTAAAATACTATTATATCAAATAAAATATACATGAATTTTGTTAATATGAGATTAGAATAATAAAGTTGTTAGGTAAAAACCGGAATTGCAGTACATGATTGAATCTCTCCAAGACCTACTTTTTAAGAAGGTTTTGTTTATGTGGCGCATTTTTATCGCAATTGAAAAATTACCTTTCGTCATGCAAGGGTTCTAAACACATCACGGTCGTACAGCAATCTCGTTATAGTTTTTGAAAAAGAAACACCATCTTGATGTGTCGAATATATTACGTGAAATCTAAATATGATTAGTGTCATGATTAATTACAAAGCAGTTAACATTTTCATAATGGTTGGAAATGGATCATTTTATAAATTTCATAATGGATCATTTTATAAATTTCTAAAGTGGAGACATGAATGAGGGCAATATATGCAAAACAAAAATATTTACAAGCTGAAAAGCGTGATCTTACATTCGTAAATCATCAACATCTAAATTAAATTTGATCTAAGCTTGTACATATTGTATTATGTGATGTTTGTTAAACTTCGCAAACATGATCAGAATTTTTAAAAAGTTTCAAAATATCAATTAATACAATTTAGGTGTAAAAAGTAAAACGTGAGAAGATATAAAATATGAATAAAAATAAATCACATTTTTAAACGAACTGTTCCATAGATTTTTCTCTCTTTTTAAATCGATCACTGAAGACGCTAATAATTTTTTCCAGTTATTAGACGGATGGGATGATGCAACTCAAAATAATATTTATTTCACATAACTTGTGGTAAAAAACAAAAGATGAATATGCATAAATCTATCACATCAAAGNATTTATTTCACATAACTTGTGGTAAAAAACAAAAGATGAATATGCATAAATCTATCACATCAAAGAGAAGACGGGTAAAAAAATTAAAAATTAAATCTGGTGACGTATATATTTCGATTCTACTGGTAAGCGTGTTATTAATTCAATAATTAAGTTTATGAAAATTCATAATAATTTATATCTTAAGTTTCAACATTATACTTGATCCAAAGTTAATACACAAATAATGAACATAACTTTTATGTACCGAAAAGATTTATAATTTTAAAAATTCTAAATTAAATAGTCTTCTATATAAATTGGAATTTTTAGGGAATAAAAATATTACAATCTAATTAATAGAGGATATAGTTTCAACATACTTTAACTGTACTTTTTCAAGAAACATAACTTATTATTTATAGTACTAAATTAAAAAAATAAAACCATCGTAAATATAATTAAGAATAGAATTAGATATTTTCTCACGATCTGAGTAAATATAGTAGGAATCTTATTTAATTGAAGCAGATATCTCGACCCATCATTTACTTTCCGCAATATAGAAAAGCAATTTCGCTTGAAAATCGGCAATAGAAACTTTCTCGGGAGATTCGTAGATCCAGTGGCGCAACGGGGCTGGGAGATTCGAACGAAAAGCGCAGTCGTCCTGAGGATGAGCGGTGCCTACTGCCTTCAGGAAACTGAGCATATCATAAAGAAAGGAGTTTTGCTACTACTCGTTACCACTTCGCCGCTTCACCGACGGTCAACTGCATTCTCGCGACCAAGGGTTGTCCAGTTCATGGGGAATTTCATAATGGTTGGAAATNATATATATATATATATATATATATATATATATATATATAATTGCCCAATTATGGCATCTTTATCGAATAAGTCAAGAATTTAATGGCAGTTAAATAGGGCAATATTGTCGATCGTTTTATAAATTTCTGAAGTGGAGACATGAATGAGGGCAATATATGCAAAACAAAAATATTTACAAGCTGAAAAGCGTGATCTTACATTCGTAAATCATCAACATCTAAATGAAATTGAATCTATACCCATGAAACATTTAAAGGCAATATATTTGCAGTATAAAGGTACATCGATATTCCGAAATTTATATCTTCAATGAAGATGAGAACTATTTCATTAGCTCGAAATTGTTAAGTTTGAAAGTTTTAAAATTAATCTTAGTTACATGGTTAATTTGATTTTACATGACCTTCCCATTTTTTGAAAATCTTATACTCAATGAGTTACATAAACTTATCAAGATATTGTTCGAAATTTATCAAGAAGTAATATCTCAATTTCCACAGGTTTTCCTGTGTCAAGTGTAATTTTTAAACTGAAAATTATATTTTGAAAAGTATTAAATTGAATTGAATATAATGATACTCATTTTTATTCACAATACTGCCACATTTTTTTGCGAATGATGTTAATACGCCTAAATATGAATAAAAATTAAATAATTATTTATTAATATTACAGAGCTATGTTTATAGAATATTGATGAATAGAAATGAAATTATATTTGTTTCTTTTTTAAATTTCCATTCTATCAAACAAAGACTATTTTGAATAAATATGATGCAATATTCACAAACACACATGTATCAAACTAATGCTACAAAGCTTCACATTTCTCGATATGCAGGCAAAACTAACGAATTACATTTGGAATCTGTATATTCGCGTATTTATTCCGATGATATTCACGACTAATTTTCTCTGGTAACTAGCTCTTCTAAGAAGAGGGTTTGGTCACTCCTGGCCAAATCTCCGTCCTTTTGAAGAGCCCTTTCAGAAAAGGGTGACATCGGTTCACTGCACACCAGGCGAAATGCCGGTCAACAAATCTGATTTACGAAGTGAGAGGCGTTTGGAGTTCTGTATCGACGTAGCGAACTGATCCAACTTGAGCACGAGATAGCTTTGCATGCGAACGAGGCTGGTTGAACTGTGTCGACCATTACGCAAAGCGGGTTTGTGAATAAAAAATATGCACCTATATGTTGTTTATTCATAAGTCTTTTTGAGACGCAACTTGTTTTGGAATTTCATTGTACTCTAGCACAAAACTCGCGGATTTCACGAAAATTCTCATAATTATACATATTTATATAATAGCTATGCAGTTATTATATTATAAAATAACATAATTACATCATTTTTAAGACTAAAGGTACGTTAGCTTCTCACTATTAAATATGACAATGTTTCAAACAAATCATGAATATCTAATTTGCAGTCATGTTCACACTGAATAAATGCTCAAACTGATACTAACTAATGCAGATTATAATTTTATATACGTATTAAATAATAATATTTTCTCTGACAGAATACATAAAATCCTTTGAATTGAGTTTTTAAAAATTGACATTATTGTGTAAAAGTTTTCAAGAAACTATCTTTCTAAATAACATGATGATTTAATTTGTCTTTATAAAGAATTCATTATTCTAGAATAATAGGAAGTTAACCTCATTGTGCACCTCCTTTTGTCACATTTATATTAACGCTAGCATTATCTTTTTAAATAGAATCACTTGTGCTTATTATTATAGACAGCTAAAATTTATATATTAATGCTATGTAATTTTGTTTTCAAAGATGTAGGGAATGAACTAAGGAATTAAATGTCAAGGTAACATTTGAGTAACAGTAACTTAGTTCATCTTATCTTTATTCTTCCAGCAAGACATCAAGGTCGATGTGTTTACGTTTCGAGAATGGATTTATTCTCTTCTTCGTAACTATAAATATAATTACATAGACATATATTATATAAAATATATATATTAGGACAAATAACAAAAGGTAAAATGGGTAAAAAGTTAAAAGTACACACCTGATATTTACAATAAATTTCCTTGTCTTCACCAAAAACGATGTGAACATAATAAAATATATAAATATCGATCCATATGCAAAACATTGTCTCCTATGAGAGCGAATCTTACCTAGATATATGTCAAACTGTTTCAGAGATACATGGTACAATGATATTTAAAGTGTATTGTCACAAGTGTCCAATCTCACGAAAATAACAGGAGCGGGACTAGGTTCTACGAATGTGATGGGTGACATGGACAGGGGGAGAGGAGTGTGTAACAACTCAACTGCATTTCGGTTACAACACGCATTGACTACACGCCCCCATTATGGTCACGCCTTCGCCCTCGAGCACTACAAGAGCTGATTTGTTTTGGATTTCATACTCGTTCATCCTTACAACAAACACACGCCATCTTTCGTGTTTACATCACTAGTCACGGCCCTCTCTATACGAGAACTCAAAGTCAAGGCCTACGCATTGCAGGGAACAGTAAGTGAACGATGAATCAATGAACGATGAACCAATGAACGACGAATCAACAGACCCGTTCATGAAAGACGACATGACGTTTCTCCTCCGATCCAACTACGTTTAATATGTAGGTAACGCTCACTTGTCTTCTCTTCAAGTTACTGCCAGGCGACGAAATAACAGTCAGAACTACTGCTACTGTCCTGGTGTGCACACGCTCGCTGATACGATTTGATCGTCCAAGTATTTTCGCTGCTCAAAGACATTTTGACGAGCTCACTACTTTCGATTATATCGCTACTAGCTGCCAGTACGCTCCACCCAGTTCCGAGCTATTGCCACAAATAAGCTCCACTCGGCCGAGATATCCAAACTTCTATCTCGACGAGACTTCCCGGCGCGTGCCTTCCACGTCTTGGAATCCGCACGTGAAATTCAAGTCTTCGTTGGAAACGAAGGCACCTACTCAATCTACGTGGACCAGAAGAAACGCTGAAGCCACAATCCGAAATCCTGCTTCCTGGAGAAATTCTCGACGCCACTCTGCCTTTCCCAGTGGGTCCCGGATCTTCGCCGCAAGATACCGCACTCCAGTAAAAGCAAGTTTTGACGACGTGCATGCTACGCCTGTCACACGGTTTTAACAACCGTTAAATCATTCGTTTCAATTACCTGTTTCTTTTCAATTGCTTGTTTAATTTCAATCGCTTGTCTAATGAATAAAAGCGCTGGTCCATTCTAATAAAGCATTCTGAGACCAAGGTGGATTTGTGGCGTTTATTTATTTAACTGAACGAAAGGGGATACTTGATTGGAGTCGTCCAAGTAACCACCCTGCGGGACGTTACAATAAATAAAGCTGGTGACCCCGACGTGATCTGAACACGCAACCTTCTGATCTCGTTGGTTCATAAAACCAACTGGTGACCCACTACATTCAAAATAACGTTTTTTTGTTTAAGTTTCAAGTTAATATTCAATTCCCCGCATTTTGGGAACCATCTTGTTCGCCGAAAAAACCTCTTTACAGTTTTTTAGCTATTATCTAGTGTTCATACGCGTTTGGTATACATTACCTATTGTTCTCTGGGTTCTTTACACCCATTCTTATCTTCCCTCGCTTTCTTTTTTTCAAAAGAAATTTTTACAATGCCCACGGAGGACCTTCCTCGTGAACATCCCCCCCGCACTTATGGCGTCGCGATGTTTCCCATGCCGTCCTTTTGGAGAGATCGACCGCAGGCATGGATAAAATACTTAGAGGCCCATTTCTCTGTAAGAGGCATCACCTCTGTGCACGACAAACATGCTGCAATTATTAGTAATTTAGACCATGTCACTCTTTCGTCACTTGACGAAAGTGTATTAACGCCCTGTGACAGCGCGTCGTATGAGCGTTTAAAAGAATCCCTGATAAACCAATATGCCAGCTCTCAACATAAGAGGATTGATAGACTTTTATCAGCTGAAGCAATGGGCGACCGCACCCCTTCTCAATTTCTACGGCACCTACGAAACTTAGCTGGCCCTGATAGCCAAGACAACCCCTTAATAGCAGAGATCTGGAGGAGAGCCCTCCCTGTACAGATAAGAACAATATTAGCTGGAGGTTGCGCGAGTGATATATCAGAACAGGCCACTTTCGCTGACAATATTGCAACTGTGTTAAACCCTACTAGTTCCGTTGCGGCTGCCCGCGAGACAACTCCAGCGCCACCTGCAGACCCGCGTATGGATTATGTCCTTCAAACATTAACGTCACTTACCAGGCAGTTATTAGAATTAAAATTAAATCAGTGCCCAAATTGCAGCTCACAGCGTAATCAATCGCCTTATCGCAGCAGCCAGCGTAATCCTTCGCCCTACCGCGAAGATCAGCGAAACTACCGAGCCCGTTCACGCTCTCAGTCAAACCCGAATAGGCACAACGGCATCTGTTGGTACCACACCAGGTTCGGGGTAAACGCGCAGAAATGTGTGGCACTGTGTGGTTTTAAACCCAAACACCCTACTGCTGCCAGCATTGGCATCCAATCTGTCCGTTCACGGAAGCCCACACCCAGCAAAATGTGCTATTATCATTTAAGATTCGGTACAGCAGCCAGACGTTGCACTTGCAAGCTCAAACATCCGTCCATGAAGACCATAAATAAGCAAGTAGCCAAGACCCACTGTAACATTTCCAATGTAAGCAACGCTCTACGGCCTTCAGCACCACTGAAATCGATTCTTAAAGAATCGACGAATGCACCAACTTGCGGATTAACAAAATCGACCACACCAGAACCGAAACTCTCGAAGGCACCCAAAGAAGCACGCGCTATCCCAGCAAATTGCAAGACCCCTTTGCAACGTCACTCGACCGCACTTCCGCTTCCCAAAAAGCGACAAGCTATCCTTGCCGTTAAACCGCAAGATATAGACCGAATTAGAGTGGCACAACCCACAA
>NNCF01126028.1:772136-784062 GCA_002313205.1 Laupala kohalensis | reverse complement strand
GCGGATACAACTTCTGTTGAAACTTTTATAACTGTGAATGCATTAAACAGAATTGACCTCGACTATCCTAGAAATGGGAGTTGAAGAAAATTTGAGTTGCAGCAAACACATTTATGGAATTCTGAACACGTTTATTTCCAATCCTCGGTTCGGCGACCACTTATAGACACTTTACTAATGCTCAACAATTTTCTTCCAAACACTGTCGACAAGACAACAGATTCTGCGACAAGATGCACATCTTGCGGAGATCTCCTCTCCTCGCACCTTGGTCCAACACAGCCTCCCTCAGGCTCGGCACCTTGGTCCAACACATCCCAGTCGCAGCATCTTCACCTCCCAGTACCAGCATCTTCATCTCCCAGTCCCAGCATCTTCAGCTCCTGGCACCCTCGTCCAGACCCTGCGCTACCAGAACGTCTCTCTTCTGACGATTTCACGAAGATTATCACTTTGGATTTTCACAGGCGGGTCCTGAGCAGTTTTTCCCTCATACCCAGATTTTGGGTTACGCACTTCTGAACGTTCACCCACGTCAGGCTGGACGTCCAAAGCCAGGGTTTTTTTTCCTCAGGACTTCATGTATCTAGACTTCATGTAAGGGAAGACTTCCCTACGACCAACGTTCTTTTTTCTTTGTCTTTCACAAAGTTTCTTTTGAACGTGGGGCGGTGGTGTAACAACTCAACTGCATTTCGGTTACAACACGCATTGACTACACGCCCCCATTATGGTCACGCCTTCGCCCTCGAGCACTATCCTTACAACAAACACACGCCATCTTTCGTGTTTACATCACTAGTCACGGCCCTCTCTATACGAGAACTCAAAGTCAAGGCCTACGCATTGCAGGGAACAGTAAGTGAACGATGAATCAATGAACGATGAATCAATGAACGACGAATCAACAGACCCGTTCATGAGAGACGCCATGACGTACTTTTCCTCCGATCCAACTACGTTTAATATGCGTGTAAACGCTCACTTGTCTTCTCTTCAAGTTACTGCCAGGCGACGGAATAACAGCCAGAACTACTGCTACTGCCTTGGTGCGCACACGCTCGCTGATACGATTTGATCGTCCAAGTATTTTCGCTGCTCAAAGACATTTTGACGAGCTCACTACTTTCGATTATATCGCTACTAGCTGCCAGTACGCTCCAGTTCCGAGCTATTGCCACAAATAAGCTCCACTCGGCCGAGATATCCAAACTTCTATCTCGACGAGACTTCCCGGCGCGTGCCTTCCACGACTTGGAATCCGCACGGGAAATTCAAGTCTTCGTTGGAAACGAAGGCACCTACTCAATCTACGTGGACCAGAAGAAACGCTGAAGCCACAATCCGAAATCCTGCTTCCTGGAGAAATTCTCGACGCCACTCTGCCTTTCCCAGTGGGTCCCGGATCTTCGCCGCAAGATACCGCACTCCAGTAAAAGCAAGTTTTGACGACGTGCATGCTACGCCTGTCACACGGTTTTAACAACCGTTAAATCATTCGTTTCAATTACCTGTTTCTTTTCAATTGCTTGTTTAATTTCAATCGCTTGTCTAATGAATAAAAGCGCTGGTCCATTCTAATAAAGCATTCTGAGACCAAGTGGGATTTGTGGCGTTTATTTATTTAACTGAACGAAAGGGGATACTTGATTGGAGTCGTCCAAGTAACCACCCTGCGGGACGTTACAATAAAAGTGTATCAGAGAAAGGGTGGATTGGGGACACGGAAGTTTTCGGAAGAGTATTACATAAGAAGATAAAGGAAAGAAATAAGGTATAATTATCAGACTTCAAATTTAAAAAGCAAAGGCAAAACTTCAATGATCCTACAGATACAATAAGACATATTAGTGATCATATTTGTTATTCTTTGAACCAAAGAAACGGAACTCTTACTTGGTTTTGAGAACATCAATTAAAAAACTGTAATCTATGGTAAAGATGTTAGACTCGATTTGGTTGTCAATAGTATCACACAACTAGATATTTATCGTTTCAGAAGTCAGGCGCTTAAAATAATTATCTACATGATCTAAAACTGAGACCTTGTCATAATTCATTATGTCCCGTAATTTTACAGTGTTCTCTCATTCCTCCTATAGTTTGACTTGTACGTTTCTCACTGTGGCAGTTTTGACAAGGAATTTGATGAACTAAATTACTCATATTCTCTAAGGTATTCTTATCTTTTGTTGCCCAGCAAAAGGTAATTTATTGACAATCCTGTACACAACTTTCAAACCCTGTAGTCCAAAAATTTGTTTGAATTGTTTATTTAATCCTGGAGAATATGGTAAAATTATTATATTCTCTTTCTTATCTTTGTTTCTGGGTTCTTTGGGTTTTGCAAGATTAGCTTTAGTTACATGTATTATTTTATTTATAAATTTAATAGGATAATTATTGTTAATAAGAATCTTTTTGGTCTTATTTAAATTTGATTCATGGTATTTAGGGTCAGGTACCGAAAACAAACGATATAATAAGATTTTAATGATATACGTTTCATATGACACGAACGATAGTTCAAGGTGCGCCCTGAATCAGTAGATTTCTAGTACCAATTGGTATATAACTGATTCATATCTCTTGTAATCGTCATGTCAAGAAAGTTAATCTGGTTTTTGTTTTCCATTTCTAAGGTGAACTGTACTTTACTGCAATACAAGTTAAAGTTGGTTAAAATACTATTTATCTGTTCTTTCTTAATAATTAAAAACGAATCATCCACATAACGACCGTAAATCAGGTAGTTGTATTTCCATAAGGTATGTCTTTCTATTCTTTGAATCACCAATTCACATATAGTATTGCTAACGACTAGTCCAATTGGAGTACCATCCATTTGTCTACAATAAATACTGTTAAAAACAAAATATGTTGATTTTAAAATTAATAACAAAACTTGAATTAATTGAGCAATGGGGATCATTAATTGTATGTTATATACAGAGACATAATATTCAATAGCTTCTATTATTAAACTATGAAAGATTCATGGGTACATATTTTTTATGTCTAATGATGCCATGATGTAATCAAGAGGAATAATGGTAATTCAGTTTGTGCTTTAATTGTATGCTACTAAGTCTATACTGTTACTTAAATGTTACCTCGGCATTTAATTCCCTAGTTCATTCCCTGCATCTTCGAAAAAACTACATAGTATTAGTATCTAAAATTTGGCTGTCTATAATAATAAGCACAAATGATTCTATTACATACATCAGACAATACCATAAAGTGAACTATTGTTTAATTATATTGTTTTTTATTACAAATACCATGATTTCATGGGAAACGAAAATACATTTTTAATGCATGTTTCCTGGTTACATTTAACATATCGCATTCCTAAAACGTAGGTTTTTGGCATTTGAATTCTCGGATAAAAGTTCGATACGAGTCGCTGTCAGCTGATGGAGTTCTCTCGTAATCCTAGAGACTTTTCTCACATTTCTTCGTTTTACGTTCTAAAGCGCAATGTTGCGATTTTGTGTATTACAGCTGAATACAAAATCCCGCGCAACGAGGACCGACGGAGATCAAACGATAGCATCCAGATTGTGTTCTAACTCGTAAAAGAAGTTATGAAGTAGAGAAACTAAAAAGTATCGAAAACTGCACGTGATCCTATTGTATTATTGACGACTTTCGTCAGTTTTTTTGAAGTTATTAAATACCTCATGTCCGCCTTTAAAAAGTCACATAATTTGTGTTTTATTTTTAGCATGTTAAGTAAAGCATGGTAAAACTAGCATTTATTTAATTTTTAAGTACAGTTTTAAGCAAGTAAAAAGTTTTAAGTACAGTTGACATGAATACTTTTTCTACTATTTAATTATTTTGTCAAAATTATTTTATCTATTATTATAATAAAACAAAAATTTTTCCATTTTGGAATTCAGTTTCTCTCTACAACTTCGTACACCTGAATCTCCGATATTATATCAAAATAAAACACTTTAAACTTTTTTCCCGGCTCTAAGTTATAATCGTGTAAGAATCATTTCAAATAATTTTAGCGTGCATGTACAAACCAAGTTTTCGTTGAAGTTGCGGGTTTAAGTTAATATTTTATTGAATTAGCGAGGAAAAGTTATTAAGAATACTAATATACGTACATGACTACTAAACTAGTAACTTCAATGTATTATATTCTTACTAGTTTAATGTGACGTTTTGATAGAGAATAGTCTTGTGGAACCGCAAAACTCCCGTTAATCTGCGGGTTTTCAATTAGTTCTTCATAATTTTATAACAGAAATCCTTGTATTCAACTTTTACTGTTAGATTTATTGTTTGGCTCTTATTCATCTTTGACATTTTCAAAGATTGAAAGTTAGTAGAAAATTACTAAAAGAATAATATAAACATGAGGAAGCTAAATGTTTTTGAATTATATTAATACACAATTCTAGAATTTATACCACACCCTCGGAGAGTAATGATGTGCAATTTATTTTGGAAAACGAGGTATTAATACCAGAATATATCACAACCCTATCTGAGGAAACGAAAACAAAATTGTATCTCTTCTCTCCTGCGTTTGATAAAGCTCCTATGAATACGCATTATAGCAAAAGCATTCCGAGTAAGGTAGCTGCTCATGATACACTTCTCTTGTAGAACAACAACAGATGATGTGCGCAATATTTTATCAATAATGTTTGTTTGTGGATCTAGGTTGAAATATATAATTGTGTCATTTAATTGATTAACTTAAAACTTTATTGACATCAATGACTAAATGTATAATCATCAGCATCAGAATTTTATCAGTAATATTACCAACAATAGGAACATCAGAATCAGCACTCGACAATTAATAGATTTCCATGAGAATCAATGTTTATCGAAAAACGCAACGCGTGGTTACAAGTAAAAAAACATCACTACTTAAAATTAGTTAGACAAACTAATCCCTGAAGACGCCTGTTTAATGTCATACATTTAAATCTTAATGTTAACTCCCCAGTTCAGTAAAGACGGAGTAATGTAATTTGGCGTCGATAAGTAATAATCGATTCTATCACAATTCACATCATAAACAATAATTTCCATTCGAAATCTATTGATCTCACAGTCAATACAGAAGATTAAAATATTTATTCGCTTTTCCATTTCTTCAATGGAAAAAAAATTATGAGTCAAAGATAACGCAATTATGGACTGAACAAAGAATCTTCCTCTTGAATAATAGATTGGTTTCTGCAAGGAGAAAGGATCAGAAGTGATAGTGGGTGAGCTGATAGATGGGTTCAGAGGGAGAGGGGCTGGCACCATCGCTCAAGGGAACACAGACAAATGACTGCAGGGTAGCGAAGCTATTCAAACAAAGGAGGTACGCAATGGTTTATACGAGCCGCCAAATCAGGGAGAGGTTGGTTCGGAAATAGGTCGCTTACAACTCAGACTGGTTTTAGAGTTAGTTGTTTTTATGGAAATGACTCGTGGTTTGGTTTTCTGTATATATTTTATCGTGAATGCAAACTGATATGGATAAAAAATGTTGTACCATGTAATTCATATCTCAATTTATTTTTCCTTTTAAAACATAATGAATAAAAAAATTGATATTTCAGTCCTATGGATTTTCTGACGATGTAAATAGCATGTAATTAAAATACATAGTAATTATTTTATATTTTGATATCCATCGCTTTTTATTGAAACGGATGATTCGTATATCTATTTCGTTCCTTCGTATCTGACCATAAATCATAGGTAATTTAAAAGCGCTGATAACATTTTGAGAGGAAATTAAATTAAATATTTGAATTATTGGAAATATGAAGCAAAAGTTCCGTATATTTCACTAAATTAGGTCTTTTGTTTGACATAAAGTATAATACATTGAAATATTTGAGAGAAAATATTATTAAATTTTAAAATAAACCGAGCTAATATAGAGAATATTTTTAAAGCATGCATCTTGTTTCATTTAGATTCATTAAAATATATATTGTCAGCCATTTGAACAATATATAGACTTTTTAATATTTCGATGAATTATATGAATTGTGAGAAAAGAATTTCTAAAATAAACTACTCTCGGGATATTTAAAACCAATTTTTTTAAAACTACAGACAAAAATCTATATTAGTTTTACTTTATTTTTCTACAGGCCACCGAATATTCTCAATGAATATTTAAATGTTCGTTACCATTTTCGTCGTATCCGTCATTAGCAACTACGTCATGAACATATACGTTAATGACAGATCAAGCTGCTAACGAACGAAATCAAACTTGCACAAAATTCACTTTACTTTCTTCATAAATAACTTTTTTGTTACAAATATCGTCTATACTGTTACAATTATTCATAAGACTAACACACAAAATAATTTAAATACAAAAAAATAATATAATAACAATGTTGAATGATTTGACCAACATTACCTGTCAGAACGTCCTTAGATATGGAGTACGAATTCTACAAGATATTCTCCGAAACATAAAACAAGACATAAATCACGAATCCGTAATTCAATATTTGATTCTCTTAATTCCTTTCTTCTATTAGGTTCCAGTCCACAAAAAAATAAACTTGAAAACAAATCGCAGTAGCCGTAAAACGTATTTATAAGTTCGCTCTATTATTAATAAGATATGAAAATTTTCGTTGAGATATTATGTGGTCTTCATTATTTTACCTTAGGCGTACATCACATAGAATACATTACAGACTGGGTATCTGTCAAAAGTTTGGAAGTGTTAGGAGTAATTTTTGAAAATTGAATAAATACCAAAGAAATTTTATTCCATTTACTCTCTCAGAAAACTGAGATTTGCAAAAAACTTTGCATTAGGATACAATTCATCCCTTTAAAGGAATAATTACGTGAGATTAATTTACATTGATTATTCTTAGTGACTTGTGAGTTAAATAACCATTATTTAATGTTTAAGTCCTCCCCATTATTATGGAGGAAAATATCAAGTACTTTGCCTATAAACATCTATGCACTTTTTTTTATTAAATTGTATTACTCGTGTACCAGTACTATGCATTAAACGTACATGTGTTAATATGTTGCCAGTAATAGTGTTTTTTTTCAAGTTACTCGGTCTAATTTACTTCTGTCGTATTCCCTGCGAAATATATGTCGTGCAACTACCCCTAATTCTGGACTCGTGACCCCGTTCCGAACACTTAAATTCCCGGAGCACAATTGCATAGAACGCATGTAATCACAGGCAACAGACGATGCAACGCAATGACATTACTGCATCAGGGGAATAGCAGCGCAGCAGTTGGAACATTTACTAAACCGGCTGAATCATGGTTTTTGTTCGTCCGCATGAGACGAGAGACCGCGGAGATAATTGACTGTGTTGCCGCATCTAACGGAGACGATGTCGTTGGCCCATCTTCATTCCCGTCTGTACTCGCCTCATACTTGTTCTGAACACACACAGCTGCAAGAAAGGGTAAGTCATGGTCGACGTGCGGAGAGGGTTAAGTGGGCCGTAGTAGGGCGCAAGGAATAACTTTGGGGCGGAGCAGATGCGCGTTGGGAGCACCACGCCAGTGTGAGCAAGCAAGGCACTGCGCTAGTCAAGCACATAACCATTTATAAAACTTTCAGTGTTATCTATTCTGTTACATTAAAATGGTCATTATTAATAGTCATCCATTAACTTAAGTGTATTAAAAACTGCGAACCATTGATAAAACATTTAAAGTAAAAAAAAAGTATTTGAGTTATGGTCTACTCTACATTGACTCGAGATCTGCAGGTGTGCAACACTTTTGTGTCCAGAAAGTCAAGAAAAATTTTGTTATGTTCTTTTCTATATTTAAGCGGTGACGCGTGTGATTAGTTTTTATAATGACTCCATTATAATTTACATGAGAATTTATTTATAAATCGTCCCACCAGAAGCTTTATCCACAAGAGCCAATACACCTTCAAGTTTATTTTCTTGGAATATATCTCAGCAAGGTCTAAATATTATTAGAAGAGTTAAGAGACATCAGTTCATTCAAGTTTTAAAGAACTGAAAATTATAAATTCAGTTTTAAAAATTGAAAATCTAATTTAAAAGTTTTAAAATTTCTTATTTAAAATTTAATTTTTTTTAAAATTCGGGTCAAATAAAAACAGTTACCAGGTTGCTCATAGTCAAGGCGAGTAGGGTGAGAAATGATGGAGTCTGACGGAGCAGGAAGGGTAGTTCTATGCTCGAAGTATGAGTGGGAGGAAAATAAAACGGGCAAATGATTGGTTCGGGAGGTGAGAGTAATAAATGGAATTAGCGAGAGGGAAACGTTAAAAGAGTATGTGTTAGATGTTAGCGAGGCACACAGTGGAATCGATTTGGATGAGACATAATTCCGACGAAAGAGTAAACACGTTTGGCGCAACGGTGTGCAACATGAGAACCAATCGATTTTACTTGGATTCATCAAGGTGATGACTCGGAGTGGTAAAGATGAGAAGAGTGCGAGACAATTAAAAGTGAGCGGATAACGTATCTGGTGATACGAAGAGGAAATAGGGATGGAGAGTGAAAGAGGATGAGAAAGGAGAATTTGTGGGGTGAGGTAGATAAGTGGAGCCGTAGTACGACGAAATGAAAATGAGGTTGGGACAAAACGTTGTTTGATGAGGAACAATGTGGGCGTCAACTTAATCTCAGTAACAGAACATTCAAATATTTCACTTGTCACCTGAATATTATTCTATCAACTCCAATGAGAAGTGAATAACACGAGTCTACTAGAAATATTTCACATGTTTACTACTTGTAGTAAGTTTTACCGTTTCCATAATTTGTTTGTTGTAATAGTTTAACATTGTTGTAAATGCATAAGTTTATTCTAAGTATTCTAACACGCATATGAATCTATAAGTTCTATTTAATTTTTTGCGGATATTATCGACCAAGATACAAATTTTGCTTTCCTGTGGAGTACGCTGAGCGATCTTAGCTAAAAGCTTAGGAGTAATGAGGAGACAAAATTTCTCAAATTATTTATTCAAGTGAATCTTGAAACATTGCGAGTTGTACCAATTCTCTCTCCTCTTAATTCCATTGCCTATCCATCCTTTATATACATTGATAGAATAAGTGTGATTTAACTTTGAGATTGGTGAATTACTATGAATCATGGAAAATTAAACCTTTCTTACCATAACCTGATCCGTATTTAATTAAATTTGAGTATCAATCACAAAAAACAACTAAATTTTCTCGTATATAAATGAATAAATAATTAAATAATTTTTACAAATTTTTCCTCACCACAAATTTCACATATTAATCATCCTCGCATTTATTAAAAGACGTAACAGTTAATATGAAGGTGAACATCGCTTGTTTAGTGCAAAGTGCTTAGCTCCTCTTCACTAAGTTAAAGTATTACATTAGTTACGTTAAAGTTGCATTACTACTCCCATAGGACCAGTGCGACGTGTAACGAGAGCCTAACCTACACATGGTTCTAGAACTTGGCTTGCAGAGCTTAATGGCCCAAGGTGGCAATGGCTTGACTGAATTTGACGCTGGAAAGCAACTACCCCATCCTTTCGTCGCGTCAAACACACTCACCGCTCGCAACCCATTACCTTTCCTAGCAGTTCGCCCTTGCGTGACCCGCGCGGTCCCTCGGTCTCATTATCTGGCATGTTCCCGTGCCATGTGACGGAACCCCTTTGCAGCACCTGCAGCAATTAACAAGCTCACCCCTCCCTCTCCGAAGAGATTCCGCCTGGGTCTCTACGCATTTCCTTTTTCATATTCTTTTTTCACCTAGCTGGGAACGTCCCAAGCATATCATATTTCTTTCGAAACTCGGATAATCCTTTGATCCTCCTCTTAAAAATCAAACTTAGACCTTTGAACTTTGCACAAACATTTATGCACACACGTGTAAGGATTCCTCCGCACTATTTCGTTTTTTTGGTGGAATCTCGTAATAAGATAAGCTCATGCTCGGGAAACCAAAATGGATTAATTCTACCAAATAGTCAAATAAAGTAATAACTTCTTGTATTAAAATAAATTATAATTGTTTCCTGTATTTTCGTTTATCTAGACACTATTTCATTGAAGATGAAAGTAAACATAAACCCAAATTGTTCTTATTGTTACAAGCTTATGACAGTTACCCCGTTCCTTTTTAATTCTCCGTCGGCTCAAAGATTTTGAAATTAACTTTTACTACGTAAGTTTTTTCTCCTTTTAATTAAGAAGTTTCTATACAAAAATATTGTGAGAAAATGCATATGAATTTAATTTGTTCCTCATAAGCAATTATCATTTAACACATTCTTTTCAATAATCACCAGAGCATGCAAAAGTTTCTTTGAATTCTCTTCTATTATTTCTTAAGAAAAAAATCATGAGATCTTGAACTATGTCTTTGAAACTGTAAATAAACCTTCTTAAATACTCTGTATTAAGAAAATTATGTACATTAATTTGAAAATGTCTGAGAATATTTTAGTTCCTTTTCTGCAAAATCGGAAGGGGCAAATCACACAAATAATCGATCTTTAGAGTGTTAAAACATGTGTTGGCGATTTTCTATTGTTTAAACTTCCACGTTTTCTTTTTCGACGCAACCATTTAAAAATAACGTGAAGAGATGATACTTTATTATTTTTTTAGAAAAGGATGTTTCTTGACTACTTGAGTCCCAAAACATGACAGCTCTGGCGCGTCAGACCACGATCATAACATTTACTTCGTTAATACTAAATATGAAACCGAGTAAATCTTGCTTACAACTAGCAGATATGGAAAAGAAGTACCTACCATATTATTCAGGTAAATAAGATAGTTTTGCTAAATAAGAGTTAACGTTGATATTGTCACATGGAATGTTAGTTAAATCCAACTTGAGATCAAGATTGCGAGTACAAAGTGTTTAAAGTTATGTTATAGAAAACGTCACTTGATGGCAGAACACAAAAATCTCTCAACGGAAAGGTTGTTTCATATGGATCTTTTTCATATTCAGACCCAATGTAGAACACGAAGCGATAAATGAAGCTTCTCCTTGGCTTTCGAATTGACGTTCAATTTCATCGTACTTCAATCGTAATTTATTCTCCGCTATTGAAAAGTAAATTAGTTATGACATAATTAATGTTACCCGTTATTTAATTTGGCGTAGCTGTAGAAGCATCCGTTACTTTTTTCTTGCAAAAGATACAATGCATTTCATTTTCATGTTGTTAAGGTGATTTTTTAAAATTCTTTTTCAATCGACAGACACCAACATATGAATTTGAAAAGTTAAGAACGAGTGATGGAAATTATACCATTCTCAATTGGTATATCCACTAGAGGAAAGACGAAATGGAATCCGCCTATGAAAGTATTTGGAGCACAATATGTAAATAATAATTTATTTGAATTATTTTTAAAATAAATATATCATCATGTAATCTACTTATATTATAAGACTTTTATTGGCAATAAGTAACTGATTGATTTAAAAATATCTACAGTACAACGACTTCAAAATAGTGACTGAGCCAATATTCACGATATATACTTAGAACAGGTAGTTAAATCTCTCAGTCCTGAAGGTCGATAAATTATGGCATGGCTAAATTTTAATATATTGGCCCAGATAGTAGATTTCCTTTTACTTTTGGAAGTGTAATTAGTAAAAGATCGATCATTCTACGTTAAAAATTGCTCTCTTGGTCAAATAATTTTTTTAAAGTACAGAACGTCATGTTACAGTCCCAATGACAATGTCAATTGGGTTTTAATTTTCTATCAATGTATTAACAGTAGTCAAGATTATTTTTGTTCGTACAACGCCAGCATCACGGCCGCACGCTGAACACCCGATATTTCATTTCCGCTGAGATCTTGTCAGCATTCTGGGGAGCATGAGAACTTCGTTGTCAGCGACGCTCTAGCGGCGGCGTTCTGATGACAGTTCCAATCAGCCAA